>JAOSBP010000004.1:6680305-6694491 GCA_027563825.1 Erythroxylum mucronatum
TTTTTCTAGTATGGATCTTTTATAAGACATTGTTTAGCTTATTTTTACTTTGCTTGGGTTTAACATATTGGATTAATTTTTGATGAATTTTATATGCATACTTTTATGAATAATTTGTATTTGTTTTCACCAATTATTTTCATAATTTTTTGTCATATATATTAATATGAATAGATTTTGGTTACCATAAGAACCGAACCTGAAAATAAGTTAACTGATCCTATAGGTTCTTTAGGTTTAAGTTCAGGTTCAGGTTCAAGTTCGTGAATTTGCCTAACCTGACATTCAGGTTCAGGTTCAGGTTATTTACGAACGGGTCAAATTACCCTACCATGAACATCCTTAGTATGAATAGCTTAAAGGTGCCTTCCAATAATTAAAACCTGCCTAAACATCTCGTGAGCAACCAAACAAAAAAAACCTCCGACAAGCCTTAAGTTTTCGTTGTGCTTATTTTTGGACTAATAACAAGCTTAAGTTTATTTTTCCGTAGATGGTGAATGAAATTATCGTTGAATTGGTGACTATTAACTTGGATAAGACTCCTGTCAGTGTTTTCCAATCCTCGTTCTTGATTAAGCATTGCTAATTCCAGAAACTTATAAATTCAACAAAATGACCTACTTGTAGTGTAGTATAACTGATTCCAATATTCTTAGTTCCAACTTTTGATAAAAGAAAGCAGTATCCATTGAAAATACGATCACAAAGATTCCAAGAGCTTTGTTCTATTCTTTTTTGTCATCTTCTCTTCGAACTGGTTTGTTACGTGTACAAGTACTGTATGAGTTCAAAGTGGAACAAATGGTAGCGGGCCAGTGTATAAAAACAGCAAAACCGCAGCGAGCATTCCCAGACATTGGTTTTTCCCACACTGTAGGATTGGCCATGACTTCCTGGCCTTTTGACCTGTCCACCTTTTTACTGGTCACCACCTCCTATTATACCACCTCCTATTATTATTATTCTATCCTTACCAGTCCCAAGTTCAAACACGCGATGTCATCTTTAGAAAAATGAGATAAGAATGGTTGGGAAATCTAAACATGGGTTTATCGGATTCCCCCTCTCATTTGTCATTTACTCATTTCTCGTTCTCGACGCCTCTATGTCTATATAAATAATCATAAGTTGGTCTCACCCGTTGCCTTTATAAACTTGGCACACGTAACAAATAACTCCACAGTTTTCACTGGTCGGTTAGTTAGTTCTCCTTCCTTCTCCGATCACCGAGTGTTGTAGAAACAAAGAAGCAACCTTTTGTCGTTTTTTCTTTTCTTCGGTTCATGGCCACCCCAAAGCTGTCTAGAATCCCTAGTATGAGGGATCGTGTTGAAGATACTCTCTCTGCTCACAGGAACGAACTTGTTTCTCTGCTTTCCAGGTTTCTTGTTTCTCATTTTATAAAATTGCCTTCTTTTCAAAATTTTAGAACTCTTTTCATCTTAAGACGCTTGCTTTTTCTTGTTTCTTGAGAATATTTGAGTAGAATCGAACAAAACTAGATGAAAGGAAGAGAACAAGTTAAGTTCATATCATAGAAGTTCCACTGTGTTGAGTGTGTCATGAGAAACAAACTTTCTTTCTAACTTCTATGTATAATTGTAATTTAAAAGCTATCTTGGTTTGCCTAAGACTATGTAATTTATGATCGGTTCATTTGTGAGCCCTCTTGTTTTATTCTTTCTTTGTTTTTGTTGGATTTGGAAAGGTATGTGGATCAGGGGAAAGGAATTCTGTATCCACATAATTTGATCGATGAACTTGAAAATATTGTCTGCGACGACGAAGCGAGGGAGAGGCTGAAAAGTGGCCCCTTTAGCGAGGTTCTTAAGTCTGCTCAGGTGGGTCTCTCGTTCACTCCCTTATTCTTTTAATTTGTATTAGAAGAATGTAATGACTGGGACACTAACATATGCAAGCGTATTTATTGATAAAACATTAAGGACTTATTTTTGGTAGACACTGAAGCGCTTTCTTCATAGGAAGCGCTGTCACAATGATCCGAGTTGTTATTATTATTAGTATTTTACATTTTTTAGAAGCTTTAGGAGAGGTGACTACAGTTAGTTAATAAGTCGAAGGCAAATGATTGGCCCAAAAAGAAAACAACAAGGAAAAGGATGGAATCCCTTCTTTCTTGTCTGATAAATGATTGATTATATTGTTTTTCTTACCTGCAATATAGTGCTTCGTAAAAGGAGTGAGGCAATGTTCTGAAAACTGAAAGTTAAGTCCTTATGCACCTATGTTGATTGCCGGGTATTTTTTTTTTCTCTGCACAAACATATCTAGGACTAAGTATTTTTCTTGAAGCATACTAATTGCAATCTATTTCTTGTTGGGCCCAATGCAAATCATAAAGCTGAAGAACCTTGTTAATTTGTTTCCCTAGACCCTGCGTCTTGGCGGGATTGATTTCTATTGGGATTTGTTGTAATCTTGTTCATTTGTTCATTATGTCTCTTCTCCTTTTTTTTTACATGTTCCTTGCTATACATAAAATGGTTGTACTGTTTTGTTGATTTTCTATCAAGATGCATGGGACATTTACATTTCTACAGCGTTCCAAGATATCTGACCTTATCATTCTTCATAAATGTGTGTGGCAGGAAGCCATAGTTCTGCCTCCATTTGTTGCACTAGCAATTCGTCCAAGACCTGGTGTTTGGGAATATGTGCGAGTTAATGTATTTGAACTCAGTGTCGAGCAGTTGGATGTTTCTGAATATCTTCGTTTCAAAGAAGAGCTTGTTGATGGGCCGTAAGCAAACCCCTCCTTTGAACTCTTTATTTTTTGTGACAAAATATATGCTCATACACAGCATAGCGAATAAATCATAAAGTGTTCCCATATAGATACAAATTCTTAGCTTCTTTTTGATCTTATTTTAGGTCCAATGACCCCTACGTGCTTGAGCTTGATTTTGAGCCTTTCAATGCTAGTTTTCCTCGCCCCAACCGATCCTCATCTATTGGCAATGGCGTTCAGTTTCTCAATCGTCATTTGTCTTCCAATATGTTTCGTAACAGAGACTCCTTGGAACCTTTGCTAAACTTTCTTCGAGTACACAAATATAAAGGACATGTAAGTAGGCAATCCAAGAGCTTCCAAGAGACTCTTCACTGTTTATGCTGTTGGTTACAAATAAATTATTCCATGTATGTGTTCGTCTTAATTTCAGAAAAATTTTATCAATGCTTGTACTCACATGGCATGGATGTATAATGGTGATGAGAGAGTGGGATAGTACTTGCTATGTATTAATCATTGATAAACTAATGACTAAATTGGAAAGTATGTGTAGGCCTTGATGTTGAATGATCGGATACGGAACATATCTCAACTTCAATCTGTGCTTCTTAAGGCTGAGGAATATATCTCTAAGCTTCCATCTGAAGCACCGTACTCTGAGTTTGAATATGTGTAAGTATATGTGCAAATTGAAATAGTTATGTTTGTACGTTTTTGGACTTCTAAATTGTACACTTTGAGATCATTACATGGGTTTTACTCTGATTCAGGTTACAAGGAATGGGATTTGAGAGAGGTTGGGGGGATACGGCAGAACGGGTGTTGGAGATGATGCACCTACTCTCAGACATTCTCCAAGCTCCTGACCCTTCAACATTAGAGACATTCCTTGGCAGAGTACCAATGGTGTTTAATGTTGTCATTTTGTCTCCACATGGATATTTTGGACAAGCAAATGTTTTAGGTTTGCCTGACACTGGAGGGCAGGTACTAATGGCTTTGCTCTTGTTGTATATGAATATCACATAATGCTGCAAGAGTAAATGTTTCTATGATCATTCTCTACAGATTAAATAGAGAACTTTTTATATATATAAACCCTCACCTCTGGCCTGGCAGCGATCTCATTTTCTGGTCTCTGGACTCCTTATTGATTTTATTGCCTCACAGTCACCTGTGTTTTCTCTATTACAATTACAATTACATAACATTTCTCCCAAAAAAGAATTCTAGAGTTTCTACATTTCTTGGATTGTGATCATCTTATAGGAATGCACTTGCAGGTTGTCTATATACTGGACCAAGTGCGTGCCTTGGAAAATGAAATGCTTCTTAAAATACAGAAGCAAGGATTGGATTTCAAACCTCGAATTCTCATTGTGAGTGTGTTATAGCTTCTGGTTGTCTATTTGTTCATATGGCACAATTTTGATGATGATAATTGCTCTTCTCCTGTAACGCATCTCCATTGTATTGATGAAGGTTACTAGGTTAATACCTGACGCGAAAGGAACGACATGTAATCAGCGATTGGAGAGAGTTACAGGAACAGAACACACACATATTTTGCGAGTTCCATTTAGGTCCGAGAAAGGAATTCTTCGTAAATGGATCTCAAGGTTTGATGTATGGCCATACTTGGAAACATATGCTGAGGTAAGTTGTGTGCACAATGTACTGGTTCATATCTATAATCTATGGATATATTTAACTTCTGGGAAGTAATACTTTAAAGGTTACATGAGAACTGAATGCTTGAAATGGTTGGTTTGACAGCTCAATGGGTTTTGAGAACAGAGTAAATGGCTTGAACTAGTTGTTAATAGACCTACCATCACCTCAGTCAGCTAAGCTGCAGGTCTTTGTAGTCACTGAGGAATATGTAGACCATTGTAAATGTTAAATAATTACATAATGACATTAGCTATGAATTAATGACCATCTGCACAGTTTCTTATCACTTACTGTGATGAAGTGTTGAACTCAGGTTTGAACTCATAGAGACAAACATAAACATCAAGACGGAGATATTAATTATCATCAACACACCCTGGAACTGATACAATTTGCAATTTCCGTTATATCATCCTACTTTTTAAAATTTTTCATATTAGGCATGCATGCCAAGCCTCTTCTTACCAGCTCAACCTTGTTGAAAATTTTGAATTTTTTTTTCCTAGTGGACTAAATGTGGAGTTGGAATTACATTATTCTTAATCTATCTTCTGCTCTCTTGAACATCTTTCATCTTTCCAACAGGATGTTGGTGGTGAAATTGTAGCTGAGTTGCAGGGCATTCCTGACTTTATTATAGGGAACTACAGTGATGGGAATCTTGTTGCATCTTTATTGGCTTATAAAATGGGTGTTACTCAGGTTAGCTTCGTGCTGTTCTTATGCTAGTGTGAGGTTTATCGAACTCATATGAGAAGGGAGGATTTAAATAACTGGATTCTCTGTAATGCAGTGCACCATTGCCCATGCCTTGGAGAAAACCAAATATCCAGATTCAGATATATATTGGAAAAAATTTGATGATAAATATCATTTCTCATGTCAGTTCACTGCTGACATACTGGCAATGAACAATGCAGATTTTATCATCACCAGTACTTATCAAGAGATTGCAGGAACGTAAGTATCACCATGCATGCCTTAAATGTATATCTACTGGTGTTGGAATCTTGGCAGAATTGGATGACTATATGACTAAAATGTAGTGAGAACATCCTAGAATGCTTGCTTCTCAGGTTTCCAGAATCTGAGATATTATAGTTAAAATAAGAGGGGAAAAAAAGGATATGCTGGAGTTCTTAGAGAACAGTCCTGGAGCATCTCACTTCATTTTAAACAAATCTCATATTGCTTTCTGCCACTGTTTATGATAAGGGTTCAGCTGTTGTAAGTTCTCCAACATAGCTTGAGATTCTTTTGATTGCATAAAGAAATTGACCCATCTTTAATCAACTGTATATTGTTAAAGAATTGAGTTCATGTGTAACATTCCAGTTTTATATATGCTATAGATAATGACCATAATGTCAGCCATTTGTACGACTGTCAAGTTCCCTGCTTTTTTTATAAAACTCTTCCATGTGAACTGGAGTAGGCTAAAACAAGGTGCACAATTTTCAAGGATGCTGTTGATAGTCAACTGCTTAACCAATATGCTCTTCTTTCAGAAAGAATACTGTTGGTCAGTATGAAAGCCACACCGCCTTCACTCTTCCAGGGCTGTATCGTGTTGTACATGGTATTGATGTTTTTGATCCAAAATTCAACATTGTCTCCCCTGGGGCAGATATGTCCATCTATTTCCCATACTCTGATAAGCAAAAAAGACTTACTGCGCTCCATGGTTCAATTGAAAAGATGCTGTATGACCCCGAGCAGACCAATGATTGGATGTGAGTCATCATTCGGTATTTTGCGATTGCACTTCCTAATTAATTGTCTTGAGGTGCATTTCAATGATCTTGAAAGTTGCTCCTAGCAGCATGATTTTGATCAATATCCTCAAACATCATTACTGTTTGCATTTGATGCAACAAGAGTGTAATTGTTTGCCATTCTGATATTTTTGCTCTTTTGATACAGTGGCGCACTGAATGATAGGTCAAAACCCATAATATTTTCCATGGCAAGGCTGGACCGTGTGAAGAACATGACAGGGTTAGTTCAGTGTTATGCCAAGAGTACTAAGTTGAGAGAGCTGGTGAACCTTGTTATTGTAGCTGGTTACATTGATGTAAAGAAGTCGAAAGACAGGGAAGAGATTGCAGAAATTGAGAAGATGCATGAACTGATGAAAGAATACAATTTGCATGGACAATTTCGATGGATAACTGCTCAAACAAATCGAGCACGTAATGGTGAGCTCTATCGGTACATAGCAGATACTAGAGGAGCTTTTATTCAGGTATGTGATGTATTGCTTTTGGGTTGTATATAAATTTTGTCAGGAAACTAAGCTATTTCCTCCTTTCCCCACCCTAATTTGTTTTTGCAGCCTGCCTTTTATGAAGCTTTTGGACTCACTGTTGTGGAGGCGATGACTTGTGGCCTTCCAACATTTGCCACTTGCCATGGTGGTCCGGCAGAGATTATTGAGCATGGGCTGTCCGGATTCCATATTGATCCATATCACCCAGATCAGACTGCTGCAGTCTTGGTGGATTTCTTTCAGCAGTGCAAGGAAGATCCAAACCATTGGATAGAGATCTCTAATGGGGGGCTCCAACGGATTTATGAAAGGTATTTATCTGGATATTTGAGAAAGTTCACGTGTGTGTTTGTGGCTTCTTAACTCAAATGTCGGGAAAACGTAGGTATACATGGAAGATTTATTCTGAAAGGCTAATGACATTGGCTGGAGTGTATGGCTTCTGGAAATATGTTTCTAAGCTGGAGAGACTTGAGACTCGAAGATATCTTGAGATGTTCTACATTCTCAAGTTTCGTGATTTGGTAAGTTATTGGCCTTTATATTGCAATTATCATCACAGATTCACAGTACAAGGTTCTTACCAATCTATTTTCTACCACTCAATTTCCTGGTTGGACTTAACCCTAATGATGATAATGATGTACTGCATCTAATCTCCTCAATTTCCTGGTTGGACTTAACCCTAATGATGATAATGATGTACTGCATCTAGTCACCTTAATCACAAACTTTATTCACACACTACACCTTAGTGAGGGGACCAACCATGTGAGCAATTTTATGTTGTCTCCATATTTAAATTGTCACTTAGATTTTCATGTGTTTTCTCTTTTTCAGGCGAAATCTGTTCCTCGGGCAATTGAGGATCAGCACTAAGCTATAATCACAAGCTTGGGTACAGCTACATTAGAGTGATGCAATAATAAAGCCCTTGTGTGTGCATATAGTACAAGCTTGTCTATTTTTAAATAGAGAAGAATGGTTCATGAAGCTCTCACTCATGTACCTCTCTTATCCCACTAAATGTATCGAGCAAAATCATGTAACTTATCCTATCAATAAATTACCACAAACTTAGTTGATTCAGCTACCGTATTCCATTGCATCAAAAAAAAAAAGCTACCGTATTCCATAAAAGCGAAAAGTTAAACCTACTCTATGGGAATGTAATGTCATTTTACCTCTGAACGGCAGGCCTAAAGCTGACACTGTACGGGTGAAGAACATGCCATTATTACTAGCCAGAGACAGCCCAGCACTAAGGTGAGTTCTCTTGATCGTCTGGCGTAACAGAACTAAGTTCTCTACTGACACACTGACAAGTCTACAGCATACGTTAGAACCCTTTAGGCCTTCTGCATTGGTTGCCTTATCTTTATTCACTTTACAGCGATCTACTCTACTCACTGCGTAAGCCCCAACGGTCGTAATATAATCAGGAATCTTGTCATCCATCCAATGAAATCTTGTTAATTCATATATGGCTTTGCCTCCGGTAACTTTTGCGTATGGTTTAGTTAGTTGTTAGTTTCAACTACAGGACACCTCAAAGCTTAAACTTACGTATAAAAACTATTACAGGTACAATATCCAGAGAGCTAGAAAGAGGCATTGTTCAAGTCAAGCACTAGTGGACATCAACATGAAACTACGAATACAAAAAAGGACGCCCAACGGCTCTTCGTTCTACTCTGCTTCAGCCGTTTTCACATTCGAAGGCCGTTCTTGCCCGACACTTGCACTCACACCACTGGCTGTTAATAAAAGCTTGCATTAGTGACCTATCTACGTTGGCCAAAAGGGCTTCAGGGAGCCTTACCAGAAACTAAATTGGAGATTTATAATTAGGCAGGTGGCTGGTCGGGGTTTCTAAAGTTGGCCAAATGAGTGAGCCAGATAAGCCAATGCTCCTACGAGTGGGGCGTTGACGTAAGTGGCAGGTTCTGACTGTTCATAATCAGATCTTTGATCTGGGAAGTGATCGTGCTGGTCTGGCCCTCCAACTACAGCTCCCACAAGAATGTTGGGGTTAGGCGATTGAGAGTTCATGTAATTGAAGCCTAAGGAGCACGGAATCTTTGCTGGGTGAGCAGATTTGGAGGGTAGAGATGAGGCCCTGTGGTGAATCCTTTGCGGATACCTTGGACCATATCCGACCATGTACGACATTCTCAAAGGATTGTCTCCCAGCAGATAGTCTATCTGATACCACAAAGCAAATTAAGCATCGATAAAGGAAGTTAACATAGGGGATCTAGGGCATATGATACCTGTTTTTTGGCCATAGCTCGTAGCCTTTTTGGACTGAAAACACTGCCACCACAGTTCACAACTGTGCCCGAGGATTTTAAGTACTTGGCATAGGTTACTAGCAAGAATGAGGTGGAGGTCACATATTGCATGTTGCTGTCACTCATCTTGAAGAGTAGCCCACCTAATGAGTAATTTAAAATAATGCCAAATATTGGCAAACTTATGGGTTGGAAAATTACTTAAAAGAGAGACATGGAATGTGACTTACCTGGAGTTTTTTCTTAAAAAAAAACAAAAGAGAAAAGTAACTTGCCTGGAGTATATTGTGGTGAAGAGAAAGGGGCTCCAGGTATGAGGGAACAGAAAAAGTTATCGGCATGGGCTTTGTAGTCATGGAGAGGTTGCAATTTCTGAACAAGAAATTCCTGTATTCAAAGGTGTTCAAAGAACTCAGCATCAGCATACATCCTACAAAAGAATTTTCTTTTAAGAAAGTGGAGAGAAAATCGGACCCTAGAAAGAAGAATCCTAGCTCCAACGTGCTTGTTATCCCAACCAAAAGTGTTATCAGATTCTCCTGCTCCAAGTTTCTGTCCATTAACTTCAATGTACCTGAGGTAAATTGGGTTTTTCGTGGCCTTATGAAGCCAAGCTGCGCCCCACAACAACTCGTCCTGCGAATTGTGAACACAACTATAAGAAATCCAACTTTTGCGCTTTTCTTTATGCTAAAAATGCTCATCAGTGCACATTTTACCTCATATCCAGAGTAATCGCAGTAAAAGGGGCAAACAACACTCTTCAAACCGTTGCTGTATGCTCCTCTGTACTTGTCTGCAAATTGGAACACCTGCTTCAAGAACGTATGAGAATCACATTCTGTGGAATAATTAAACCTTTAATTATTTTATTACTGATGTTGTTACCCTAATAGCTCTTCCGACCAGAAGTTTGGAGTAAGTGGGGTCACATCTCCTAAACACCAAGGAGGCAGCCGCAAGAGCAGCAGCAGTTTCAGCGGCAACCTCAGAACCAGGAGTGTTCTTGTCTATCTTAAAAACACTCCTCGGAGTATCCATGTCTTCTGGTCTCTCCCAGCAAGCGTGGTCCTTGTTAGCATCACCAACCTGTCAAACAAACCCAAAGCAGTTTAACGACTTCTTTTGAGTCCTTGTAACCAAATGAATTTTGAAGGCCATGCAGGGACAGGGATAAACCAATGAGAAACCTGAACGTATATGGTATCTGGATGAGCAGTGGCTTTGAGTAGGTAATCAGTAGCCCAACGTACGGCTTGCCTAGCATTCTGCAACTCGCCTTTCATCAAACCTCCAAATTCAATGACACTCCATGACAACATTGTGGTAGTGAAAGCCATAGGGAACCCAAACTTTACATTGTCTCCAGCATCATAGTAACCTCCTACCAAATTCACCTGCATTTTCATTTCCATAAAGTCATATGAAAGATGGATAGGACAATGCTATAGAGAGTGAAGTATGGAGTCTTTACATGCATGGCAGAACCATCTGAGAGACCAGAGTCTTTCCTCCAACTCATCCTCTGATTAGAAGGTAGCTTGCCCGATCTCTGCCCTTCAAAAAAGAGGATTGATTTGGTGAGAGCATCTCTATAATTGTGACTAGCAAAGCGATGGTGATTGTGCCGGTGAAATGGTTTGCTCTTGTGCTGGGGAGGAAAGCCATGGCAGAGAAGCAAACAAGCAGCAAAGCAAGAGAGGAGGAGTGGAAGTGTAAAATATGAAAGGGAGAAAGCCATTGTGGTTCTTCCCATAGTGTAACGAACCCAAAGCAACCACCAACAACCTCCAACACTCCAATGCGAGCACAGACACTTCCTTTTCTCTGTATTTATAATGGAAAAGCTGCCTCAGTTTTTCTTCTACTCGGTCATTGCAATGATTAAGTACATTTGATTCGAGGATTAATTAATAGGCTCTTGTTTAAAACAAGAATGTCTCTGCTTCTCCTATTTTTACACTACCGTCCTTATAGATTTGTGAAGGGCATCCACGACCAATACACGTTCAGTTGAGTGATTTCTTGTTCGGAGGTTATGCATCCAGTTACGATGCCTACAGAGTAGGGAATAATGTTCCACCGAACCTATTTATCCTTGGTTTTGTTGTACAGTTACCGATACAGCATCTTGTAATAACACGGCTTCTTGCTTGGTTTAATCCACTTAAAGGTGACAAAAGTGATTAATGATCATCCAATAATAACTAAATAATTAAACTTTTGTCTCGCCATGAAAATTGGCAAGGACTAGTCGGGGTTAATCCACGTGCATGTAAGCTAAGCTTGTCCCAACTTGACCGCAAGTTATTGAAGCGATTAGCATATGGAAGTAATCTCGAGTAGATTCTTTGCATGACCAAAAAAAAAAATATCATCTAATTATGGGAGAAAAGATCATCTGTCTAGTTTGATGGTGTTTTATTCTGTCCAATAAATCTCAACTATTTATTTATGTGGGTCTCACGTTTATTTTTGTTGGACCCATGTGGAGCTCACAAAAATAAATAACTAAAATTCATTGGACAGAATAAGACACTATAAAACTGGACAGAAGATTTAGATTCTAATTTCGGAGTCAAAAAGTATCAGAAAACGGTCTCACCAACTTGATGTGGTGCAACAAAGCTTCCGGATGACAAAAGTTTATTTATTAGAATTTGGGAATTTCTGCAAAGACCAAATTAAGAGTTTTGAGACTCTTAACCAACGTTGGAATTAAGCAAATGAAAACTTAAAACTTGAACAAGGGGGAGGTCACGAAGGGTCAGATTCCAGCTTTTATTTGCACTCACTGATGGTGAGCTTTGCGGTTGTCGTGGGGTCGGAGAAAGTTGCAGAACACTGAACAAGTCTATAGGGTTGATCCAGAAAGTTTTGGCCTTTCATGGACTGAGTTCCCAAAAGAGTCAATAAAGACCAGTGTAGATGCAGAACTTGAGGGATGGAGCTCTTGAATGGAGAAATGAGAGTAGGGCAAGGAATTGTCGGGGTACCTAGATGATGCCAATTTCAGCCCATAACACGAGGAACAACTACATCTCATTTTGTTCGGTTCGTTAGTTAGTTTTCTTCGTTAAACTAAACTATTCAAAAAGTGACTCTGAAACTTTAATTGAAAATCATGAACTTGTTATAAGTGCACCTACGCATGAGAGAGCTATCATAAAGGAGCGTCTCAAGCAGGGACGGATTTAGGGGGGGCTGGCAGGGGCTATAGCCCCCAAGATTAAAAAATTTTCAGAATATATACATATATATATAGGCGCCAATTTTAGATTAAAAATTTTTCAGAATATATACATATATATAGGCATCAGCCCTCAAAACTAAAATCCTGGATTCGTCGCTGGAACTCTCAAACTTCTTGATCAAGGAAACTATGGAGAAAAATGAGGTCATTTGCACTATGATAATGACAAAATTCAGATTAATAAATGGTTTGAGACATCTTAATTTGTAATGTATATACGAACATCGTCATTAGGTTACGTACTCCAAACTGTCATTAACCTTTACATGTCTGACAGAAGGATAAAGCCAAGCAGAGATGTTTCCCTCCATTCGCTCCTCACACATAAAGAGAGGAGAGGCACAGAGGACCAAAGCATGTGTTGATAAAAGCAAACGGTTAGCAGTTGATTCACACAAAGCTGCTAAAGAGGGGCAAAGAAGCACCAAGAAAAGTTCCAGGAGACCTACACATTATTGAATCGGATTGGATGCGCTTGTACACAATAATTACAAAGATTGATAATGGAAGCTTGGCTAAAGGACGTTCCATATAAAAATACTGGAAAAGGAATATGAGGGATTGAACTTTTTCTCATAAAACGACGGACCCGGTTTGGCCCTATAGGATGTTTCTAGGACTTGCTTAATTTTCTCACATCATCATTTGCTCTTCTGATATCTGCGCACATGCCAAGGACACTATTGTTCATCTTCTTTATGCTTCTCTGTAAAAGAGAAATTTAGGCCATGAAATTGAAACCGGAGCTGAAAAGCTGATACTTTATTCTCTTATCTTATTGGCTGAGAACTGCATGACAAACGACACACGAGTTGGGATTGTTGTGTACCTGTAGGAAGTGTATAGGATGCTACTCGATCCATATCAATATGTGTCAACCTCCTTCACAATCTTCTCACATGGAAAAGTTCAAGTAAATATAAATTGGAATTATTTTCCTTGACATTTTGATCGCAAATCCTCATATTTAATTCTCAAAACTGCTACTCGATGCCATTCCGCCACTTCCAATCCCGAATTATCCGAGCCTAGAACAATATTTTTTCATCCAGTGTTAAGTCCCATAATGGAAACCAAGCAAGTTGTCAGGAAACAGGCGGGACAATGAGTAAACCTAGAGCATAGTGAGTGTAAAAAGGTCCGAGAAGAGCCCATCAAGCTTTTCAGATGAGAGTGAGTTATGCCGGACATAGAATGCATGCCGTAGCAGAGTCTCATCATTGCTTTCAATTATGTATATCTCAATATCTGAGCTTCAGGGAATCGAGTTTCATCATTACTGGCTAACATCCCGTGATTTTCGTTGCCTTGCAGGAATTTGCTATTTCACCATTACGTTCAGACTACGACCATTCAATTTACTCCCCCATGTGGACTTCTGGGACCATTCCCGTGACTTTGGGGTTTATTAAAACAAGGACCGATTTTCCCTTATTCGATCATCCATATCTCATACATTGGTGGCTATAAGCAGTAAAACAAAGGCATAGAATGCTGCCTCATCTCTGCCTCGTCGGCATATTGATTGAGTTACTGAAATTAATTGACGCCTTATTGGGCTAAAAGCCTTGCTTTTCGGGGCTCTGAGAGTCGCTGGAATCTAGGACTTGTAAAACGAACTTCCGTGGGCGTTTGTTAGAATGGAAAATTAATTTACGTTGTAGTATTTTTATATTACAATATTCCTTCCGTACATAGTGTATCATTACCTTACACGTGTATGGTTATAACGTGCCTATCCCTCTGTCATGTAACAGACCTTGTACTTTTTATAATAATATATACTAGAGGCCTGAGCATTGCGTCGGTGCGTGAGCCTGTCATCTTCCTCATTTACGTTGCTTTTCTAACTTGGTATCAAAGCAATTCGTCTCTCAAATGGCCTCCTCTTCAGCAGCATCTCTTACATCTCCTGCTACTCCAATCCCCTCTACCCAGACC
>JAOSBP010000004.1:6708214-6720549 GCA_027563825.1 Erythroxylum mucronatum
TTTGGGAAGGCAAATAAACAAAAAACACCAAGTGATAATCCTTGGAGGAAGAGGTCTATATTTTTTGAATTACCTTACTGGAAGCATAATAGGTGCCAACATAATCTTGATATGATGCACATTGAGAAAAATGTATGTGATAGTATTCTAGGAACTTTATTGGAGATTTTGGGGAAGTTAAAAGATCATCTTAATGCAAAGTTTGATTTGAAAGAAATGGGGATTAAAAAAGATTTACATTCTATCAAAGTAGATGACTCTCATGTGTCACTAGCCCGGACTTGCTTTTACATGACCTTAGAGGAGAAAGAAAACTTTTGTTCAGTTTTGAAGAATGTAAAATTACCATAAGGTTGTGCATCAAATATTGCACGATGTGTTGATTTTAGAAAGAAAAAAATATCAGGATACAAAAATCATGATACTCACATTATTATGCAACACTTACTCCAATTTGCTGTAAGGAAAAACACTACCAAAAAAAGTTGTAGTTTTTAAAAGTAGATTAGGTGCTTTTTTTAAAGGGGTATGCCATAAAGTAATTAAGCTAGTGGATCTTGAGCATCTGGAGAAGGTAATTATGGAAGTACCATGTCAACTTGAAACAATCTATCTACCTTGTTTCTTTGATATGATGGTTCATTTACCTATTCATTTACCAAAGCAAATCAAATATATTGGACCAGTGCATTGCCACTCTATGTACTTTGTTGAGAGGTATTTGAGTAGGTTAAAAAGATTTGTTCATAACAAAAGCCAACCAGAAGGGTCTATTGCTAAAGGATACTTAGTTGAAGAATGGGCAAAATTTTTTTGTATTTATATGCGTCATGAGGTGAGAAAAAATATAATAGGCATATGGAACACAATGACAATACAAATCTTTTTAACGTATCTTCTTCATTTTTTTCCAAAAGTTGGGCATCCTATTGGAGGGAAAGGGCGAAGGAAAGGAAAAGTTGCAAGTTTAGCCTTAAACACATTACATCAAGCTCATCGATACATTTTATTTAATTCAAATGACAAAGATGTTGAGAAGAACATTAGGTATGCTACACATACATTATTAATCCATCTTAAGATCTTTTTTTATTCCCATCATATTTATTAACGTATGTCATTCTTTTTAGGGAGCATTAAAAATTGAAAGAGACAAGAACTAGAAGAAGTCGATGGGGAAGGGCACAAGATCATTCCAATGAGCTTCCTCAATGGTTTCAAGATAGGGTGATATCTTGTAATGATAACCTAAGTCATATTCGTTGGTTGTCCAAAGGCCCTAACAATGTGGCAAAGAAATATTTAGGTTATGTTATTAATGGATACAAGTTTATGACTAAAACATGGGATGCGAGGTGTAAGAATCAAAATAGTGGAGTTTCTTTGATAGCATTAACTCCAAGTTTTTCAAGTTCTAGAGATCAAAATCCAACACTTGGAAATGTGACATACTATGGAGCAATAGAGGAAATTATTAAACTGGATTATTGGGGGGCAGTTTAGTGTAGCATTGTTTAAATGCTGTTGGTATCAAAAGGAGAAAGAAGATTATGGGCTTACTCGAGTAAACTTCAAAAAGTTATATTATATGGATGATCCTTTTGTATTGGGAAGCCAAGTTCATCAAGAGTTTTATATAGTTGATTGTTTTGAGGAAGGTTGTCATTATGTGGAGAAGAAGGTATCAAGTATCAATTTGATGTACCTTTGGATGATAGTGAAAATGTTGAAGAAATATATCGGGGAGAACCAAAAAAATTTTGCTAGTGATTTCTTTCAAAATAATGGTGACATAGACCCTAATTGGTCTAGAGAAGATTTGCCTGTGGACACTGTGGATATACCTCCAAATATCTTAAATATAGAAACAGAAAATGATGATGAAGAAGATGATATAGACTTTGATGACATTGATTGGGATTGGATGGATATTGATCAATAATCTTTTATAGAAGTCCTTATTTATTTTTCTTTCTCTATTAAAAAGATATTTTTTGTTACTATATGTTTAAATATGAACTTTACTAATCTAGTTATTTATATGGTTGTTAACAACAATATTCTTTATTGTTATAGGTCTTTACAATGAAAAAAAGGAAGAAGCAAACATGTGCAACGAAATTTTTTGCACCAAGGTCTATGGATAATTTTGTAAGAAAGCAGCAAAAGAAGACTCGTCCTTATGAACTACATGATTCATCTGATTTGTCACGTAGAGAGGAAGAGCATTTGGAAAATAGTGAAGAGCAATGACAATTTATTAAAGAAAAGGTACATGTTTTCTCATTTGCTTTAGTAATATATATGTGATTATTCTACTCTTAAATTTAAATTGCATATAGTTACCATAAATATGTGATTATCCTACTGTTGAATTTATTTTTCTTTCCACTAGTTTTCATTGTGACAAATTCTAATAGAAAGAAAAGGACCAATCATGTAAGAAGAATGGCAGACCGTAACCTTTATGTCCTTCAAGTAGTATTACTGACTTTTTAAGGTGGAAAGAACAAAAGAAAGTTGTTGAGGAACAACTATAAATGGAACAAGTAAGTGGAGGGGATGAAATATATGAAAATGTAGTAGAAGACGAAGCAGGAGAAGCGATTGTTGAAGAAGATTCTACTTTTCTAAGGTGACAAGAATTATTAACTAAAATGATGGAATAACAATCTGAACAACATGAAGATGTAGTAGAAGGAAATGGATATGATATAAGTATGGATATGGCATAAATTGCTACTACTCAATGCAAAGGTAATCATATATTTTACTATTTTAAAAATAATGTCTCTTTTGTATACTAACATTAATAATTATTTTAAATATAGAATTTGTGAAAAAGAAAGGGAGAGGTTCAAATTTGCTTAAGGATGTTCATGCAAGATCCATGGAACAATGCAAACTAATTTTTTTCAAAGCTATTAATCAGGTGATTGGTCCAGATGAGAAGACGTTGAATGAATTCACACTTTTCTTAGGTACTATAACGTAAACAAAATCTTGCACCTCTAAACCATGTTAATTGGTGATAGATTCCCAAAGAACCTATTTGGGAATATGTTAATGTAAGAAATCATTATCTTAATGTTCCTTTCAATTTTGATTTATGACATTTAAATGAGTATTTATTAAATTGCAAAACAGATATATTCTACCATTAGAAGGTAAAGAATGGACTTTGAAAACTATTGGAGATGTATGGAGAATTTTCAAATGTAAAGTGAAGCAAAAGCATTTCAAACAGTATATGATAGATGCATAAAGAATGGCTAATCGTTCTAACTGTATAAGCAAAGAAGTCTTTGAGGATCTCATTTCTTATTGGAACCACCCATATGTGAAGATATGATAATTATTATTTCTTTTTACAAATTAGTTACATGATATCTAACTAATATAATGATTTAACGTGTAGAAAATTGCTGAAGCAAATACTCAAAATAGAAAACAACAAGTTGAAATGCACACAACTAGTCCTAAGAACTTTGCAAGTATTTATGCTAAGTTGGTAAGTTCTCCAATGAGTTATAATCTAATAAGAAATTGTTTTAATTTTCTAAATTATTTCTACATTGTAATTAACAATTGTTTTCATGGATAGCAAAATGAAAGAGAAGATAAAACTCCACTCTCTAATGCTGAAAAGTACATTGCAACTTATAAAAGGAAGCCTGGAAAAGTGTACAAGTAATCTACTGAAGCTATAAGGAAGAATTGTAAGTAATGTTGGTTTTGTAATAATTTTCTGTATTGTTGCTACTTTTGTTGAGATGCCTAAATTTATTGCTTATTTCATGTGTTTATAATTCCATTTTATTTTTTATATTGTTGATTTGTTCTTCTTGTGAAAATAAGTTATTTTTAGTATAATTGGAATTATTCTACGTTTTTTGTAATCATATATGGTGCTTGCATTCATTACTATGATTGCAAATTTTCTTTTTTAGGCTCACATTGAAGAAATACGAAAGGAAAATGATTGTGAAAAGCTTGATAAAGTTGTGGCTGATTTGGGGGTGATAAGGCCTGGCCATAATAAACTTTTTGGAAGGGGTGTGAAAGCATCTACCATGAAAAAAAAAATATGGTGAGTGAACTGCCTTGTACAAAGTTCCTAATGAATATTTGCAGTCCATCAAGAATACATTAGAAGAAGAGATGAACCAAAAAGTAGAAGTTGAAAAGGAGAGAATGAGAAAGGAATTAGAACAAGCGAAAGTTGAACACTTGGAAATGAAAAGGCAACTAGAATAATATAAAGTTAATAGAAAAGAAATGCTGAAACAAATGTTCTCCCTCATTCAATCTCAGCTTAGGCAGCGTAACACCACTGACATAGACATGCTTTATAAATTGATTACACCTAGTCAATCAAGAAAAAGATCTTCTATTCCTCCTAACCGTATATTTCAACATGAAGAATATCAAGTAACAAATTTCCTTAATTCAGTGTTTTTGTACATCATCTTGTTATCTTTTTTGTTGAGATTAGCTGCTTATGTTCATGCTTTCTGAATTTATTCATAAATAGAATTGAATCATTGAGTTGTTAGTTTTTGAACTGTATTATTTGCCTTGATTAAATTGATGTCACAATAAAATATTTAGTATTTCATTTTTTACATATATCAACATATTTGTGAGCATAGTAGTTTTGCAATTCTAATATACTTCTTGTTTCTTTCTTTCTTTTGTTTGGTAGGATGGTGATGACTAAGAGTGGACAAAGAGGTACTTGGTAAAGGATTTTGGATCACCAATACATATTGGTTTTGTTTATTATTTTGATTAATTCACATATATTCCATATAGAATAGTGGACGATATTGTAGATGGATATTTTAGCTAGTGATTTTTTTGCTTTCGTATTTTGAATATGTTAAAAGATTGAATTTTACAAGTCCTTATGGACGATGTATTTTTTTATAAATGTCATTTTTTATCGTTAATTTATCTTTGATAATATGTACGTAATTAAGACGTACATTAATATCTACATATTTGAAGCTAATGCATTGTCTTAGTTAAAACTTGAAGTAACATTATTTTTTGTTGCTTTATAATTATTGCAACGCTACTTCTTGTAACGATATGAATTTTGCTGCCTTAAACCAAAGCCAACAATAATTATACTTATAGCAACAATTTTGTGTATTGCCTAAAACACTTTTTGTTGTAGTAAAAACATAAAAGAAGTAACTTTGTTGGACGTTCTGATTAATAAGAGTTAAAGCCTTGATGTATTTGTTATCAAAACTCTGACAATAATGTTGCTTGATGTATTTGTCACATTTAGTTTGAATAACATAATTTGATTAATTTGTAACTTGTTTAAATGTTAGTCAATTTGCTATAATCGTTAGAATTAAGAATTAAGAATTTGATTATAAATTAATGAGATTAGTTGAACCTTTTATATTATTAAGACAACATAAACATATATCTTACTTTTGTTAATTGTATGTTTGGCTAAAATTGTTGTATGTGACATACTGTGTGTTGTACTCTCTTGTATATATATTTATATTTGAAGAATGAAAAATCAAAATTTTGACCTTAAATACAAGTTGCTGTCGAATTTTTTCTTTCCTCTTAAGGTTCCGACTTCATTCTAAGCACATAACCCACGTTGTTTGACAAATTTGACTAAAATACAGATGAATATCTTTTCTGGAAGATTGAAATACGAATTCATAGCATAAAAACTACAATTGCTTATTGTTCCATGAGCTGAGGAGGAGATTTTATAGAACAAAAGAAAGAAATTAATTGAGGTTGAGAGTGTATGGAATACCCGTAGAATTCAGCCACTCACTTCCCTGAATAAATGTCCCAACGGAGAAGAGACTAGCCTCAGCTGAGCTGTTAATGACCCTGTAACCAGGCCATGTCACTCGAGCACTAGTATTCGAGCCAGGTCCTCTGTTCATATACTCTCCATAGTAAAGGGTACTCAAAGCAAACGTAGCATTCCATTCTAGCCATCCTGCAGGATGTATCAGATCGCCTATATCGCAACGAATAAAAACAGTCCTGGAATACTCCTTCCAGGGTCTGCCTAGGTACGTGTGGAACGAGGATTGAACCGGAATTAAATCCGCGGCCGCAGCCACCTTGGAGCTGATGATTGATATTCCAGTGTTTTGGTTAGGGTCATCTCTTCCTTGGGCTGTGAATATGTTCCTCTGTTTCTCGTTAGGTTTGCGAGCATATAAGTTGCAGTTCTGGAAGACCGCAGCTGCATTGCCAAAGATGAAATCTATCGTGCCATATATGTCACATTCGCGATAAAATTGTCGAAGGGAGTGAACGTAGAGCGTGTCTTGGTACCCAACAAAGCTACACTGGTAGAATGCCGAGAGATCTGAGCCGCTTCTCAGTGCCACTGCCTGGTGTTTACTAGGTCCTGCCCCATTCTCAAAGGTTATTCCCTTGGCTATGAACCTGCTCCCTATTACAGCTGCATGCAAGAAACTAATTAGTTGGTACATTTATAATCCGGAAGTATAATGGTTTCTTATGACCACAATTAGAAATTTCTTAAGTAGGAAAGTTTCAAACTTTTTTCCAATCATCAAACCTGTGGCTCTAGACCCAATATCTGAAAAATTCTAAGTTCAAAGTCTAAATGAAGCACCTGAACTTCAAAAGAGATGGAGTCTTATTCTAAACACATGTTATCCAAAGTAATCTCGTTAAGTTCTAAAGAACGATGTTTTTCTCTACTACAGACTGCATTTAATGCTCATACCCCACATTACTTATTGAAATTTTCCTAGTCTCGCTAACAATGTAAAACAAAGAAACAATAAATGAAACACACGGAAAAGAGACAATTTTGCAACAGCAACCCGAAATAGGCGCTTCGCCTTAATGAACCTTCACAAAAATCCCATGTTCTGTGATCTAATCGACGATTACTCCGGAGCATATTCATCACTTTAGACAAAATAAACTCAAAGATTACTGCAAAGTCAAAAAAGGCAACTCTTTTCTCCGACAAAATCTTGCAGGTTCCGTGTCTTGCTGTCCACCCGACACATGCATCACTAAAACTACAGGTCTATTGCTGTCAAAGTTTCAATTATTTTGAAAACTTCTGCTCTTTGAAATTTGAATATATCATATTATATCGTTACAGTAGAACAGTGTTGAATCAAAAGGCAATAACAACAGGAGAGAAGAACTGAACACGAACACACAATTAAAAACCTGCTGTACACCTTGTCTAATCAGGACAGAGGCTTTTTTTTTTGTTTTAAAAAAAATCCTTTTGATCTGATTTTTTTTTTAAACGAAGCTTCTGATCTGATTTAAAATCCATCAATATGATAAGCTAAAGAAATTACGGGAAGTTCCTATTTTGCAGGTTGGAACACCCAGTTTTACTTGGGGTGTTTCATTCCTGTTTTGCTTAATCTAATCTATATATTTAAGTAAATCTTACATATATATATATATATACAATGTAATATAATAAAATGATAACTGATTTTTTTTTTGACAAAAAAATGATAACTGATTAATTATAACAGAAAATCTGATTTTTTATTTTGTACATACGTCACGCCTATAGAAAATTAGCTTTGTAGTTTTGCACATATATGTTTCCTAGATCTGATAGGGTGATTCCATGCTGGAAAACAAACATATAATCTTATGCGTACGATCTTGGATTGGCATCTAAAATTAAGATAAGGAATCATCTAAAACAGGAAATGTAACGTACTAGCTTTGTAGCTTTGCACATATATGTTTCCCAGATCTGATAGGGTGATTCCATGCTGGAAAACGAACATGTAATCTTATGCGTACGATCTTGGATTGGCATCTAAAATTAAGACAAGGACAAGAGGAAGAGGCATTTGGTCTGTAAAGCTTACTCACAAGTCACACCTTTAAAGTTTCTCTTTTTGTGTTGTTGTTGACGAATGGAGATAACCTTCCACTATATTTTTTTTTCCTGTACAGCTAATCTTGTCATGTTAAATAACCCTTTTCACTTCGCACAACTCACAGCCGCACTCATCTATTCTCGATTAACGTTAGCTATAGCTCCTACAAAGTGTAAATAAATCATCACGAGACCCATTTCAGTGCGATATATTATTAAACTACAAAAAACACAATCATATCAACCAATATTTAAAGGTATATCCAAAGCCAAAGTTGAACTTAAACTCACCGACTGTTGCTGACCGGAAAGTAGTCCATCCATCGACGACGTTTCTACTTCCTTTCACTATTGTCTTCCCAATCCCGTCCCCAAAAAACATTAACATAGTCTTTTTCCTTTCAACCTCCACGTTCTCAAAGTAAGCTCCTTCTTTTATATATATCACAAACCTGCATTTTGTTCGCAAATCATTAAATTCATTGTCTTAGCTGGTACATAAAAAGTGCATTATGGAAAGGGCATTGATTTGACCTGGTGTCACTAGAATTTGGAGCAGCTGCCACTGCCTCGCTAATAGTGGTGAAGTTTCCAGTGCCATCTTTTGCCACTATTAGATCGTATTTGGTTGAATTCACTGGAGCTTGTAAAAGTTTTCGGGCTTTCGACGACAACCAAGTTGGGAACCCATGTTTAACTTTACCGTACTCGGGGAAAACCTGGGACTTTGATTTGAAAACACCAGGGACTTTCTTGAGCATGACTAGAGAATTGCTAACGTGACGAGAAATGTTGAACAAGCTGTTCTCGATAATGTCTCTGACGTTTCCTTTACTGTAAGCGAACCCATCAAGACATGTGTACTGATTAGTCATGGCTGCACTTAGCAGAGTCTGCAAGTCCTTGTAATGTTTAGGAACTGACTTCTTATGGGAAAGATCAGAGACAGCAGACTTGAGTTCGGCGATGGTGTTGTCGAAGAGGTCGAGACAGTCTTTAATCGCTACTTTCTCGAGTCGGTTTAGAGTTTCAGATTCGTTCCTTCTGATGTACGTGACGTTGGAGGTGGAGGCTCTGATTTCCCGCATTGTGCGGTTTAACGTTGCGATGATAAATTCTGGTAGGGACATGGAGTGAAGATCTGGTAGAGATCGAAGAGTGGAGACGCATAGTTGCGGGTATAATGTGCCTTCGCAAGTGGAGTGAGCAATCTGGAGGTGTTTATGGACATGTAAATTTAGTGTCTTGGAGGTTGTTGAAGAGGTCGTTTTGAAAGGCAGAGGTCGTAGCAGGGAAATGACTACAGCTAAGACAAGCAGTGAGACCGGCAAGATACAAATGACGAGTTTAGTTCTACTTCTAAACCAGCTATACATGGTCGAAACTAGTAAGGCCTGAGATAGGGAAATAAAGAGAAAAGGAAGTGTTTGAAAGAGAGAGATGTCTTTGTAAGTTTGAACTCAAGAGGGACAGAGACAAGAGAAACGAACATGGTTATTATATATAAAGAAAAATGGTGCAGAGTAGTTGATGTGCTGATGGGTGGAGCAAATGAAATTATGTTGTTGCGTTTGGGCCTGATGGAGGAACTGGTCCTGCTGGACCACGATTGAATCAGAAAACGTATATTTGAATTATCGGCTTGTGATGTAAGACGATAGATACGGTTTTCAAGTGCAAATTTGGCACTATATAATGGGCGGTACGTAATGACTAGACGTAGTTTTATCCCCTTGAGATCCTCTGTCCCCAATAACTCTGGCCCTGGCCCCATAAGTTATTCGGGACAGAGGAATAGGTCCCAGACTCCCGGTTTTATCTTCTTATAATTCTGACCCAAATGCCGCTCCTCTTGGATTGCGAGTTTGCAACGGTAACTCCTCCAAACCGCAATTACCTCGTAACCATGCCATTTGATTTGATAGCAGTTGTTACAGTTTTGCCACGTGGCTATGTGGAGTGGCAAATCAATGTATACAAGACGCCAAAATTATACTAGGACGTCTGCGTGTGAGTTTCTCTGCTTCTTATAATCCAAACCCTAAACCGTAAACCTCCGACTTGGAAGTGCAAACTAAACTCCACCATGAAACAATCCTCTCCTCTGTTTGCATACCGTGGCATAGGCGTACACTTGTTTAGCATTAGCTTGATTAATCCGGCACTTTTCCAATGCGTGCTTGCATGGTCTACTGCATATCCTGCCGACTGGGACTTGGCAGGCAGCGGCAATCACGGGAATATGTACGAATTGCTTTGCAGCCTTTTGTTGTGTATAATAATAGTGAAAATAAAATAATAATACTAGTAATACTAAGAAAACCAACACTAATAAGAAATTCAATAAAAGGGTGATAAATATTAATATAAATGCAATTAATAATATTATTAATTAAAAATATATATAACTACCCACCAATCTCAAAAAGCACCATAGCAATTAACGTGAAAACCAATTGTTGGGGGCAGTGCATCAACTGGGGATTTAGAAGAACAAAGCAGACGGCACGCCTAGAGATATTCTAATGTAGAGGCACTACAAGAGAAAGGGTCAATTTATACGGGAGGTAGGCGTGATTTAAAAGGAGAAGGCTTTTGTAAAAGGTTGAAGCACCAAAATAGACAAGAGAAATAGAAGAGAGGTGTGATTCTAAAGGGCCCGGCTTTTGTAGAAGGTTGATGTACCCAAGTACATAGAAAAATAGTGGATTAGTCGAAACTTAAAACGCCAAGCTAGAAAGTGGGTACCAATGGCTTGTAGTAGGAGAAAGATTGACAGTTGCTTGTGGACAACGGCAAAATTTTCAGGATGCTAGAGAAAGCTTGCGATACAACCCTTTTTATTGCTTATAAATGAATTCCACTAGCACAACGCATATACCTTGAAAGTATACTTATAACATATATATTTTCCTTTTTTTGGTTGTACTTAAGTACATCAAGCAGCTTATTAGATTTCTATAAAGCCTTTTATTAGCCTTTTCTGCTCCATCCTTTATACTTTTTCCTTTGATTCATTAGAGATGCATTTGACTTACATACCTTCATATTGAATTTCTTGAGGATTTATTTAGCTTATATTGATCTGAAAATGAAGATTTTATTATGTTTTTATTGTACTTCCATCCTAAGATATATTGTCATCCTTTTAAGATTAATTATCTCAAAAACATCCTTCATTTCTTTTTTGAATTTGTTAGTTTGCTTAACACTACTTCTTGTCATAAGCAAATCACCAACATATAGGTAAACCATAAGAATTTTATTAAAAAAACATTTTGATATAGAGTGTATATTCAGTCATGCATTTTGTAAAGCCTAAAATTAATAAATAAGAATTAATTATACTTTATCAAACCCTTGGCAATTTTTATAGGCCTTATAAGGTCTTTTTTAAAATAAGAAATGCCTTATCCTCCTATCATTAAACAATAGAACTTTTAGGTCTTTTCACAAAAATGTCTTCCTCCAACCAGACATTCCAGAAGGTTTACTTGACATCCATTTGGTGTACTGCATAATTTTTTTCTATGTAGTAAGAGCTAGCAACATTTTTATAGTTCCCAATCTAGAATCTGGGAAAAAGGTTCAAAGAAATCCACTTCAAACTTTTGAACATATCTTTTGACAACTAGCCTTACCTTATGCTTTTTCATAGAAACATCAGGATTTAATTTGTTTTTGTAAACCCATTGGACACCAATTGACCTTTTGTATGTAGGTGTGTCCATCAACTTCTAAGTCTAGTTTTTTTAATCATTTTAATCTGATCATTCATTTTTCTTATAGTTTATTTGGAAATAGCCTCTCTACTAGTTAGGGGTAAGGTTGCATACACTGCACATCCCCAGGCCTTGTGTTTAGTGGGATTTTTTACCAGGTTGTTATTGTTGTTGTCGTATTCATTACAAATACTTTTGGACTACTATAGCCTTTTCATACCTTACAGGTGTTGTTATAGCTATATTAAACCTTTGATAAATGTTAAAAAGTAATATAGTTTCCTTGATTTATTCTTCTTCAACATTATTATTCTCCTCGTAGAATATTAATTTCTTATTATCTTCCTAACTTTAACTATCTAACTCGAGTAATTGGACATATATGTTGACAATTTCTTTATTATTTTGTGGAAGATAAATCCTATAAGCTTTTAAGACTGAGCTATAACCTACAAAGATTATTGGATCTACTTTTTTAAAAAAACCAATTTGTCTCTCTTTATTTGTAAAATGTAAGAGGAATATGGGAAACTAAGGGTGCGTTTACTTTCAGAAAATAGTATCTTGTTTTCTATCTTGATTTTTTGCATATATTTTCAATTTTCATTTTCAGTAGAAAATTGTCGAAAACATGTTTATTAATTAATATTGAAAAAATTATTTTCTAAAATTGAAAATTGCAAAACATGTTTACTAAAATTGTGTTTTGATTTCAA
>JAOSBP010000004.1:6720649-6733820 GCA_027563825.1 Erythroxylum mucronatum
TGCAATTAAATAATACATTGTCTACAGATATGAAATTCTTGTGATACATGAATAATTATTAAAATTAATGATATACTGAAAAAATAAAGAATTATTAAACAAATAAAATTTATAAATAATATTGAATAGTTATTAAACAAATAAGATTTAAAAAATTTTGTATTTTAAAAATAATTATTAAAATTATTAAATTAAAATGATTTTCCAAAAAATTGGAAAAAATAATAATTAAAAAATAATACAACTATCTACAACGTTTTAGAACATTCCACGATGTCTAAAAAACGTCATGGAATGTGACTTTCTGTGACGTTTCTAAAAACGTCGTGGAATGTTACTTTCCGTGACGTTCTACAAAACGTCGTAGAAAAACCAATATTTCAGTGACGTTAATTAAAACGTCGCGGAATGTCCATATTTTCTGTGACGTTTTACAGGAAACGTCTTAGAAACCTTTTGCTTATACCACATTGGTGATGTTATTTGTGAGATTTTTTAAAATGCCGCAAATTGTATTCTGTGACTTTTTTGAGATTTTGTGACGTTTTTTAAACGTTGCAAATTGTGTTGTTTTCTTGTAGTGAATTAAACAATAATCCTTATTTAACTTGGATAAAAACTCAATCTTGTAAAAGATATGGATGTGACTAAAGGGCATGCTGAATCAAGAATTTTACTAAGTGGAGACTTCTTGCATGATGAGATAGTCTTGCTCTTGCATGTGCCTACTACTGAGTACTATTTATTTTCTTTTTGTTATTTGCCGTAAAGGTGTGTGAGTGGCCAACTTCCAATTGAGTTCTCCATGCAACCCAAGTCATTATTCTTGAATGGGGTCGTCTCATGTTGGCTACAATGATGTGTGGTAAGAGATGAAGTTGATTTGCAGTGGGTGGCGTGTTTCTCCTTTTGGTCTTCTTATCATTGATCGGTAAATTGAGTATAACTAATTTTAATTGGAGTTTCATGAAATCTAGGCAGCAGATTGTGGTTATTCAATTGGTGAACAATTTTCAAATCTATCTTAGAAGGAGTTAAACTATAGGAAAGTTGTTTATTTATATCTCAAGTATTTTTGTTCTTGTTTTCATTTATTTCAATCACTTGAGTTGTTCGTTTATTATTTTTTTCGATAAAAGTTGTTGAGAAAAATCTTCTATTAAAGTTAACACGAGTTGGTCGTATTATTAGGTTTGAAATACTTTCACAAGCTACGAGAACGAGGGATAGTGACAAGGATTGAGTGTATTGACTCTATAAGATCTTGTATAAAACTATTGTTGTTCTTTGATAAAAGTATTAAACTAAATGAAGGCCTTGCAGTTGTAAACAAAATGTGTCGAACTGTGTTAATAAATTTCATAGTTGATATATATTTGTGTATCTAATATTCTATTTTAATTGTGTTAGATTTGCGGAACTATACCCCTCCAAAAATTTTCAAGTGAAACCGACGATTTGTTACTCTTGAGGAGAAGCCAAGATGCTAATGGACTCCCGTGACAATATTTCGCGACAAAGTCAATCAAATCTGCAGGAAATCTATCAAACCGGCAGGTGTAATCGAAATTTCCAAATCAATGTTTTGGTTTCAGCAAGTCATGGAAGTCGGTGCTCGAATGACTCCATCGAAAATTAACAATTTAGAAACTGAAACGCATATTAAATGTAACATCACCACCCTGTTTGAGGACCTCATTTTCAAAGTTCCACGTCATACGAAGTGATACTATAAATGTTTAAACTTTGAATTCGATGTCACCTAACGCGGAAAAAGACACTAGTTTGAGACTTTGACCTGAAAGACAATTAAACTATGCTTCTTTCTATCCCATAAAGAACGTGTTACTGCCAGTGTTCGACCTTTTTCTATACCTTAAACTTTATATTGTTCCTCGTCCAACTCGATACAGAAATACGTAAATTATTGGTGTAAGAAAAGGAAAGCCTAGCGGTGGATTTCTAGTTGCGAGAGTTGCCTTAAATTTAAGGACAAGTTGAGGTATACTGACTCTTGAAAGTTGACACATTTTTGTTTTAAATAGGAAGCTTCGTTTCTTTTGCAGCACATAACATGCACGTTCCCTCAGTAAACCACCAAGGTTTTTCCGTCTGAAGGGGCTGCATTCTCTGTAATCAACTCTACGTCAAGCCCATTTTGTGTATTCTGAATTAGGCAGCCGAGTTTTGGATTACTCTTTCATCAATTTAAGGTATGACTAGTCCACGTCTTGCCAAAAAGTTCCCAAGCTTATTTACGTACATGCGCTTGTACAGATTAATATTGAAATTTGACAATTATGTAATTATTTTTCCTATTTCCTTTTACTTATTAGATTACCTTATTAAAGCTACTGATTTTGGATTTTGGGCAAACAAAACTAGAGGATTCATTATTAATCAGAAAAGGTAATGTTATGATGGTTGATAACAACTATGTCCATGGGAAAAGAATGGATTAACTAACAATTCGTTACTAGGCAGAACAACTCCTACTCATAAGACAACGTAAAACTTGCGAGTAATGTTCTAAATTATGAAGCCTTTAAATGCAAAGAGTTTTATTAAATGTTTTAAAAAATTGAACCAGAAGTTAAATTGATTTACAGTTTAAAATGTTTAACTAGTATTAAACCTTTATAAAATTAGTTAAAGATTGAATAAAAATAAAAATTTTGAAATATGATTAAAAAAGATTGTTATTATCTAAAAATGTTTGAAGTTAATTAAAAATGATTAAATGAAAATTAATTGACTTATTTTGATTTATAAAATTTGATTAATTTATGAAATTAACTAATTAATTAATAAACTGGTCAATTTAAACAATAAGAGCTATTAATATAAAGTAAACTGAAAATTTTAAAATTTAAAATTAAATCAAAAAATTAATTAGTTTAAGATTTTAACAGTTGAATCGACTGAATTAGTTGAGCTTTTTAATCATTGGTTTTATTAACAATGTTACTATGACATTTTATCATAAGTAGGCGTGATGAAATCATTATGGTAATTAAGTTTGTTACATCAATTTTTACAGTTTTTACTTTTTAGTAAATGATCAAGTTATCATTAACATTATTTTAGGCTTAAGAATCAAATTTATCTATAAAAAAAAATATAAGGGTCAACTTGTGATTTAGTTTATTCAGCTTTGACCATGCTGATGCAAAAACCAAAGTTGGTATTCATGCATATAGAATGAGAACAAGTTCCGAATTCCTACAGTCATACGGCTTCTTGTCTTGTTATCAAATACCAAAGGTCCAAAGCGGTATATATCCAACTTTAATTTAGCTTGTCTTCTAGTTTCCATTATTAAATTCAGCCAATTTAGGAAGTAAGATTCACGTCAATGACCAACTTTGTACTGTCGAATACTCACTTAGTTTCAAACTTTCATTCCCGAGTGGCCCCTCATAAAGCTGGCAAATGTAATCTTTAAACCTACCACACCTTTCCTGTAAAATAGCCGGACTGATTCCACCTTATCTTTTTTGCTAAATATCTGTGACACTTCTAGACTAGATTTCTCTGGCCCGCAGTTAAATTGGTTAGGACTAACCAGACAGGCACGAACTTCGGGAGCCGTTTGCTTAAAATGTTTCCGCCTAATGGTTGGCAACCGTGGAATCATTCCATAGACGGCAGTAAGTACGCATGATTTGGATTTGACGACAATGAAAAAGAGAACACGCAATTGATTAAATCTCTCCTAACTGAACTGTTGTTGGAGTGTGGTATATGAGCCTTGAACTAGAAAAGAACAGGATGAAGAGGCCTGGAAATAAAAGTAGGAAGGAGAGCGCATCATGATAGAAGGAACTTAATCTACTTCTATTTTCGCATAAGTTATTCATGAAGTAACCGACAGTAGACATTGTTATTTGTTACCCCTTCCAGTTACCAACTTGGTGTTCTTGCTAGTGAATAAAAGGGTCTAACATTCAAAGTAAGATTAACGCGTTTTGTACAGAATTTCCTGCATTGACTTCACAAAAAGACAACGTCTGAAAATAGTCTACGTACATATGGCAACCAAGTGGCAAGCCCCAGAATAAGTATCACAGAAATGAATTATATATTCTTCGTTTGTCTCTATAAATGCAACCAAACCACTAATACAAATTGAACAAACTAGCTTCATTTTGTTCATCAAGAAATCGTAATGGCTACTAAGCTCTTCTTTCTGACAACGATTCCCTTTTTGCTTTTCCTTCCCTTCCTTACCACACCATGCTTGGGAGATGTTCCTTCAAGTCCAACCACTCCTGTATCTCCAGGAACCCTCTGCAGATCAGTGCCAGACCCTTCCTATTGCAAATCTGTCCTCCCCACTCAAGCTGGTAATGTCTATGACTATGGTCGGTTTTCAGTCCGCAAGTCTGCGTCCCAATCACGTAAGTTCCTCATCCTAGTCGAAAAGTATCTGAGTCACCAATCCACTTTGTCTGCTGGAGCTGTCAGAGCCCTTGAAGATTGTCAGCAGCTAGCCAATTTAAACATTGATTTCCTGTTAAGCACCGCTCAAATAGTCAATGCTACTAATTCAACTCTGGCTACCTTCAAAGCGGATGATGTGCAAACCTTGCTTAGCGCCATTATAACCAACCTGCAAACTTGTCTAGATGGCCTACAAACTACTGCTTCTGCTTGGGGAGTAAAGACGGGTCTTTCAGTCCCTTTGTCTAATGACACAAAACTTTACAGTGTTTGTCTGGCTTTATTTACCAAAGCTTGGGTTCCCAAGAGAAACAGAAGGATAGCAATGGAGCTTACTAGCGAGCAGCGTATATTTAGAGACGGAAAGTTGCCTCTACATATGTCTAGCCGGGCACGAACAATCTACGAGTCCGTGAACAGATCAAGAAGACTACTACAGAAAACGACAGACAGCAATAATTCGATATTGGTTAGTGATATGGTTACTGTGAGTGGGGAAAAAGGTGATGGGAATTTCACATCTATCAATGACGCAATTGCTGCTGCTCCAAATAACACAGACGGTAGTAATGGCTACTTCTTGATCTATATCCCTGCTGGTACTTATAATGAGTACGTGTCAATTCCAAAGAACAAGAAATTCTTGATGATGGTTGGAGACGGAATTAATAAGACAATAATCACAGGGAATCGTAGTGTCGCTGACAATTGGACTACCTTCAACTCTGCAACTTTTGGTAAGTTCTGTAAATTCACATCTCGTCTCAAATAATATCACATCTACAAGACAACACTACAGCTACAAGTCATTATTTTCCAAAATATTTATCTGATATAAATCATTCATCAATATTGCAGCTGTGGTGGCACCTAACTTTGTTGCAGTAAATATCACCTTTCGTAACACGGCTGGGGCGATCAAGCATCAAGCTGTTGCAGTCAGAAATGGAGCTGATTTGTCCACGTTTTACCGTTGCAGCTTCGAAGGTTACCAAGATACTCTATATGCACATTCACTTAGACAATTTTATCGAGAATGTGACATATATGGTACCGTTGATTTTATATTCGGAAATGCGGCTGTTGTTTTCCAAAACTGCAACTTATATCCTCGTCAGCCTATGAATGGGCAGTTCAACGCTATCACTGCACAAGGTAGAACTGACCCGAATCAAAATACGGGTACATCTCTACAAAACTGTACAATTAAAGCTGCCCAGGATTTGACTACAAGCAAGTATACGGTTGAGACCTATCTTGGAAGACCATGGAAAAACTATTCCAGAACAGTTTACATGCAAACGTTCATGGATAAGTCGATAGATCCAGCTGGATGGAAAGAATGGGATGGAGAATTTGCATTGACTACTTTATATTATGCAGAGTACAATAACAGAGGACCAGGGTCAAATACTGCCAACAGGGTGACATGGCCTGGTTACCGAATAATGAATGCAACTGAGGCAGCAAATTTCACCGTGTCTAACTTCATAGTTGGGGATTCTTGGATTCCACAAACACTAATACCGTATTCCAGTGGATTGGTTTGATTAGTGCATGACTCTTAGGATTAGATTCCTGTTCTTTTGTCCAATACTTTCGTTAATTGTTTTAATAATTAATGTAATAGCTGTAGGGCGTACACTGGAGCTTGGTAATGTAGGTGGTTAATAATTGACCTGTATTATTGTTTAAGTTCAAATGTAAAAGAAAAGCTACTATTTGCCATTAAGGAATGTCAATTTTGGTTCGTTTCGCCCTGTCCGGTCCGACCTAATTTTTGCTCCGTTGATCTATCCTGACCTAATTTGACATTTTTTAAAAAATTATAAGATGAGCTGAGTTGGGCCGACCTGCCCTAACTCATTGGCCATGGGGTGGGCCACGGGTTGACCTATCTCGACTTGTCAAGCCACGGGCCACCCTAGCATGTGGTCTAGCCCGAACCTGACTAGTCCATTGACATTTCTATTGCATTCTAATGTAGTTACTGAAATGGTTTGAATTTTGAGCTAAGAAACGATGAAAACAAAGAGCTTAAGCAAAAGTTGCTTAGATGAAACAACCTGCAAATGTTTTAATAGTGTTGGTTTGTTTGTTCTAATTAGAATTGGCTGATCAACCATTCAGCAGCAGAAAGTGGGAAACGTTGTTTTAGAAGAACGCTTTAATTTGTTTGCGCTGGACGTTCCAGCCACAAGGATGAAATGCTATGAATTATTTTTCAGGAAGGTGTACACACTGTTTTTATTTTGGAATTTTAAGAAACTTTAAATTACCAAAGAAACATCAAGAACAATGCACAAAGAATAACAAACCTAGACAATTAAGGCAAAAGAGAAAATAGCCTTCTAGGCCATTGTCACAAATGCGCCAACATCACATGAACTCCAAGAGGAAACAAATCACGAATTACAACCTCAAACTACAACTAAATACGCCAACGCCTTCTCATTGCCAAACAGAGCTGATCTTTCCCATGCCTAATTATGACCTCTCTAACCAAGTTAATAATGCAGTTCGCTAATTTATATTTGTTCTGTTTCAATTGCTTGTAAATGCGCCTATTTCGCCCCCGCCAGATGTGATATAGAACCATTTGAAAAGAGGTCCTAAGTGTAACACAGTCCTACCTTCTGTCAGCACGAATAACCTCATCTAAAACCTCATTCCAGTCATAAGTAAAGTTTAGGAATCCTATCATAGATAAGATTCTATTCCACACTGCTTTGGTATATTCACATTCAAAAAATAAGTGATTTCTACTTTCATTAACTAGCTTGCACAGCATACAAATGGGGTCATAAGTACTGAACAACCTTTTCTTGTTCTCAATTTGTTTTTAATAATCTGTCACAAGAAAAAAAAGCTGCTTTGGGGCATAATACCTATTTCCAAATGAGCGCAGCCCATGGGACCTCTTCCATCAACCATCTCCCAATGGCTTGTGCTGAAGAGGTAGTGAATTCCCCGGTTGGGGTAGCTATCCAAATCATTTTGTTCGGTGTATTACAAAGGGAGAGACCGAGCATATAACTAGTAAACAGATAGCCAAATCAGTATCTATGCAAACGGTCACTCTCCCGAACAACCCATGCCAGAGTGGCATCTTTAGGAATACGGGTGCGAACTTCGATTAAATCATCTCGGAACCAGAGAGGACTCCTCAAATGCCAATTGTCAAACTAGAAATATGTTCCCTCGCCATCTCCAATTCAGCTCCTAATCAAAGGGTATATCAAGTCACACAATTTCAGCAAGCTTTTGAAAATCCAGAAGTAATCATACCTCATTTGGAGTTGCCAAAAGCTTTGGTTGGTAAGGTGGTAGGTCTGAACCCATTTGACCCACATAGCATCTTTATCTTCACTAGCCGCAAAGGAGAGGAAGCGGTTCTGCCAAGAGTTAATTATGGTCTTCAATTTCTCCAGCAAAGGCATAAAGTTAGAGAACCGAGGCTTGCCCAAGGTGATAGGAACTCCGAGATATTGAAATGGAGTACTCTGTAGAGTTAACCCAACCAAATGGCTAAGGCATTCTCGGTCCTGCACATCTAAAGATACATAAAGGCCACTCTTCCGTATGTTCATGGTCATACCGGACCATCGAGAGAAAGTGTTCATCAAATTCAGCATAGTAACTAACACCTATGGGTCGGCTGTACATAAAAGAATCACATTATCAGCATAAATCAATGAGATAGGTGGAGTTCCTTACAGTTATAATGATATTGGCAAAGCCCATTGCAGTGCACCATTTTGGACAACAATCGGGATAGGTCCTCCATTGCAAGAGTGAATAAATAAGGGAAAATAGGTTCCCCTTGCCATATTCCTCTGTGGATCGTGATAGGCTTGGTAGGGATTCCATTAATCAGGACGCTTAAAGAGGGCGTTTGGACTTAGTGCATCAGCCACAATATTTGTTTTTCCCGGATGATACTTAATCATGCAGTCATAATCTTTCAACAACTCAATCCATCTTCTCTGTGTCATGTTTAGCTCCTTTTGACTCAGCAGATATCTCAAACTCTTATGATCAGTGTATATCTGAAATGTCTTATCATAGAAATAATGTCTCCAAATCTTTAAAGCAAAGCTACTGCTGCAAACTCTAAATCATATATCGGATAATTCATCTCATAAGACCTTAATTGTCTCGATTCATAGGCTATCACCTTTCCATGCTGCATTAATACACACCCCAGTCCTTGATGTAACGCATCACTGTATACTACATGGCCATCAGATCCCAATGGAATAGTCAACATCGACGTTATAGTCAACCGATGTTTCAACTCTTCAAAGCTTATCTGACACTCGTCATTCCATCTGAATGACACATTCTTCCTCAGAAGTTTAGTCAAAGGGGCCGAAATCAAAGAGAATCTCTCAACAAACCTCCGGTAATATCCAACCAATCCGAGGAAACTCCATATCTCAGATACATTCTTCGGAGCCTCCCATCTCATTACTACCTCTATCTTCATTGGATCCACCTAAATTCCATGCCCAGTTACTATGTGACCCAAAAATACCACTTGATTTAGCCAAAATTCACATTTACTGAATTTGGCATATAACTGTTTTTCTCTTATGAGCTGCAAAATCATTCTTAGATGCTTAGCATGTTCTTCACAGCTTTTCGAATACATCAAAATATCATCGATGAATACAATTACAAACTGATACTGGTAGGGCTGAAATACCTTATTCATCAATGTCATAAATGCAGCTGGGGCATTAGTTAACTCAAACGACATTACTAAGAACTTGAAATGGTTATACCTGCTCCTGAAAGCACTCTTTGGTACATCAGCCTATGCTATCTTTAGCTGATAATACCTAAACCTCAAATCGAGCTTAGTGAACATTTGAGCTCCTTACAATTGATCAAATAAGTCATCAATTCTAGGCAACAGGTATTTGTTATTCACTATAACCGGATTGAGTTGCCTATAATCAATGCACAACCTCAAAGTGCCATCTTTCTTCTTTACAAATAACACTGGAGCTCCCCAGGGTGAAACACTGGGTCTAACGAATCCCTTCTCATGCAGTGACTACAATTGAATCTTCAACTTCTTTAATTCCACAGGTGCCATCCTATATAGAGGAATGGATATAGGAGCAGCACCTGGAACTAAGTTAATCGCGAACTCCGTTTCTCGATCTGGAGGCAAACCAGGTAATTCAGCGGGAAACACGTCTAAGAATTCCTTAACCACAGGAATATCATGTACACTCTGCTCAACTCAAGTATCAATTACGTAGGGTAGATAAGCCTCACATCCACCATACATTAACTTCAAAGCACTCACAATTGAGATTAGTCTGGCTGGCACTGCTTGGCTAATACCTCTGAACACTACTCTCGACTGATTAGGAGACTCTAAAATTACTTTTTTCGTATAGCAATTTATGATGGCCCTATGAGTAGTGAGCCAATCCATACCTAGAATAATATTTATCTCCTTTAACTGCAATACAATCAGGTCTGCTTCTAACTCTACTTGATCAATTCGAATCAAACACTTCTTACAGACCTCTCCAATCACGGTGGTACTACCTATTGGTGTACTCACGTCTAATCCACATCTCAATAACTCACTATCACAATGCAATCTAAATGCCACATACGGTGTAATAAATGAATGTGTAGTAAATCCAGGATCTAGCAATGCATAAACCTTAAAAGTAAATAGTGATAACATGCCTGCAACGACATCCGGATACTCTTGAGCCCCTTGCCTCGCCATGGCATATACTTTGACCTAAGACTGCGATTGATTGCTTCGCTTCTCAATCCTCCCAGTAATATTCCCAGAACTCATCCTGCCTCTGCCATATCCTCTTTGTCCAGTCCCACTGGCTCGGCTCTATTGAATAGTGGGTTCTGTTGCTATACTTCCTTTTCCACCATATTGTGCTCCAGATATCATAGGACAATCATTGATCCAATGATCAAGTAAGCTGCACTGAAGATAGGCTCCTACCAACCTCTAGCATTCACCACTGTGCTTATTCCCACAATGTTCACAAGCTAGCAATTGACCCAATATTATACCTCTGTTATTCCCAAACTGTATAAAACTACCTCTCTGTCTAAATTTCGACTGTCTAAACCTAGTTGGTGACCTGAAAGCTCAGTTCTGTCACTTACGGAACCTTTTGCTACAATCTCCTTGAGAATCATTGGGCCTCTTCTGTCTGGACTCAAATCTGTGCTTAGTCTGACTATCTTTCAACAACTGTTCAATACGGATTAGAAATAGGTAACCTTATTCGGATTCCCATATTCAGGCCGTCTTCAATCCTCCTACACTTGTCTTCCTCAGTAGGAACCAAGGAAGTGGCATAACCCATCAGTTCATTAAATTTCACTTCATACTCTGCTACAATCATATTGCCCTACTTCAACTCCATAAATTATTTCTTCTTTCTATCCATGTAGATCTTGGGCATATAGTTTTCTTTAAAGACTCTCAGGAAGTCTCCCCATCTCAACCTACAAGATCTGATGGTACTACTTAGAACAATTTTCCACCACTTGTAAGCTAGGCCTTACAGTAGAGATATAGCATAATCGAACCTCTCGTTCGACTCACAGTCCATCTGACCAAGGATCCTCTTAGTTCTTTCTAACCATCCCTTAGCCTCTGCAGGGTATGTGCTTCTGTAGAATTCTACAGCCCCTGCTTTTGCAGTTTATCATACCTCCTTTCCCTCCTCTTAGAAATCCTTGGAGGCATTCTCTTAAGTCGAGATACTGACGACTCTCTACTGGCTCCTTCCGATCCTATATCAGCTGAGTGTTCCATTTGACTGCCTACATCGAATAACCTATAACATACAATAACTTCAATTATCATCTGAAATTTTCACAACATTTCAAACTTAACATTCCTATATATCCCTATGGATTCCAACCATGCTCTAATACCACCAACTATAACACCCCACTCCCATCTAACACATGCACGTGCTTCGCCTGACAAAAATGACTTGTTTACTATCTCACTTTCACTTTATCACATGGCATTGTAATTAAATTCACAAATCACACATTTGCTAAAATCCATAAATGTCCTCATTCTATATCATAATCATAATGTACATTGTAACTTTAAGTTCAACATCCAAGTTTACATAACATCCTCCTACGAGCATAACAGCTCAGTCTACACAGTACGCTAAAAACATGAGGAATAACAAAATATATTAACAGCCTATGTCTTCAATTCCTAGCCGACTGACCTTTGAGCCATGATTGATTGTCAAAGTTGCACAAAATATGCTTATATGGAGTCTTAGAAGCTAGGTCGTCTCACTCTCGAACTTGAAATTGTCAACGATGCAATTTTGATGAGTTTTGTCAACTCAGTAAAGTAACTATCCTTGATGGTTCACTCATGTTATAAAACACAATCAATCATAAACATATTGTCACACAGTTCATATCAACTTGATTAGCATTAAGTTCTATCACAAACAAATTGTATTTCAGTCAAATAATTTAATCGAACTATCACTTCATTACACTTGAATAAAACACAATCATTGGTTTAATACCATGTATTCAAACATATAACATTCTTACAGCTTTACAAATCATTTAATGAATTCAAATCATATGTGAATGTTATATGTATGAGACTCATATTCATTTTTACATTGTTGTGACTGTGTGCTTTTTCAGTATCCCATATCACCAGGCTCATTGATCATAGTGAGCCTTAGGCTCTAACCACATATATTTGAGCTTTAAGCTCATTTCAGTAGCAGTCTCAGTCAGTAGCAACACCAGTCACAACTGCCTTTATATTACATGTAATGAAATGAAATGCATGCCGCAATTCATTCAATACAATCAATCACTTTCATTAACATTATCTCAGTCAATACAGTTAGTCATAACATTCAATCACTTTTAATTGAGAATCACTTAGGCAGTCTCATTCATAGACAAGTAGCACTTCCAATGATATTCACATGCATCAAAACTCCTCGGATATTTCATGTCCGAAATCCAGTACACAATCAGTACATATTCATCACATATCAAATTCGATTCAGTAATATCAGATCAAATTAAAGTGAGACCATCTTAGGTTACACACAATTGCTCCCTTAAGCTTATTGCCTTGATGTTCTGACAATATCTGGAAGTGGTCGATGTAGCATCCCATTACCCATGTTAGGGCTAGAATTGTAAATTGTGAGAATTTTGATGAGAAATTAGGATTTTGCATATCTTCCATTATTACCTGTGTCATGCACATTTTGCACAATTATTTTATTGTATATGCATTCATTAACATTTTCCGGGTACAATTGAATTGTTACTGGTGATTAAATTGTGCTTAGACAATTTTGGGATTTTTTATGTGATTTGTGGAATTTTAGAGAATTTTGTGAAAATATTGATTTTTGGACCAATGATATAGTGACATGTGGCCTCACTTAATGTGGGACAAGTGGCCAGGTGAGGTGACAAATGGCTTGCTTGTGACGACATGTGTTGGTGTTGATGGATGACAAGTGTTTAACATGCATGCTAGCCGAATGGTTTGAATTAGAATTGCATGTGTTTCTTCTCGGTAGCATCACTTAGACAGCCGAGCTAGATTTTTGAGACTCTTGCTGTGTTGATCTTGCTGTGTTGATCGAGTCTTTGTTGGAGTTCATAGTCGGATAAGGGTTTGAAATAAAGTCTGCATGTCCTTCTC
>JAOSBP010000004.1:6750338-6764053 GCA_027563825.1 Erythroxylum mucronatum
CCCTTCAAAGTAATGCGAACGCTCAAGTTTCACGATTTTAAGCAAGAGAGTTGGGTTCCGGGAACGGGATCCAACAGCTTGGTGGCTAGATAGCAGAGTATCTAATCATGTTGCCTCCACGATGTAGGGTTTCATATCCAGGAGAAAGCCAAATAAAGGGAAGGAGAAATTGATGGTTGGCAATAATGAAAAAGTTAGTGTAATGTATGTAAAGGACGTACATCTGGCTTATTATATCTCATACTTGAGCATATGGCTTATTATATCTCATACACACAGATATTAGTGGACCTTATATAGTTACCTTGTGTCATTCTAGATATTTTCTAACGTTTATTGATGATTTTATGGTTATGTGTTCTTACTAAAGGAAAAGTCTAAAGTTCTTGAAAAATTCAAGATCTATAAGAATAGAAGTGGAGATCCAATTGGGAAAATCTATCAAGATTGTCATATCTGACCATAGAGGATAGTATTATGGCAAACATGGGGTTTCAGGATAAGAAAAAGATCCGTTTTCTAGATATATGAAATCATATGGAATAGTGACTTAGTTTACTATGCCAAGTAATCCTGAGCAAAATGATATGGACGAAAGGCGTAACCGCACCCTAAAGGATATGATGAGGTCAATGCAAAGGAGGACTAACTTATCTGATTTTCTTTGGGTTGAAGCCATCAAGACAAGATTATATATACTTAATAGAGTCCCTAGAAAGTCAGTTTCAAAGACACTTTTTAAGATCTAGAAAGGGTGGAAGCCTAGCCTTACACACATTCGTGTATAGGGCTGCCCTGCTGAGATACACCTATATAATGCTTAAGAAAGTAAATTACATGGTTGTTCTACTTGTTGCTATTCAGTTGGATATCCTGACCACTCTAAAGGCTACATATTTTATTATAAAGAAGGAGGGTTTAGAATTGTGAAATAACAAACAGCTAAGTTTCTGGAATATGATGTCTTTGATGAAAGTGGTCCTTCACACCCTTCAAATGATAGCAAGACAAATACTACAGTTATTTCCTATCCGCCACTCATACAGTTAAGTCTAGTGGATCAAAGTCTTAGTATCGTGCCAGCATAGGTACAGGAACTCATACCTGTACAAACAAAGGTTCCTTAGGTACAAGAACCAATGCAATTGTGAAGATCCATTAGAGTGAGACGACTTGCTATTACATTTTATTACATAGTCTATTTGGGTGAACAGGACTATGATATTGGACATGATAAAGATTCAGTTACTTTTTCATAAGCTATTTCTAGACCCCATGCAGATTTATGGTAGGATATAATGAATGACAAAATGTAATCCATGAAGCATAACAAGGTATAAGAGCTAGTTAATTTGCCTCAACATTGCAAACTGTCAATTGTAAATGATTGTTTAAGAACAAGAAGGACACTCAGGGTAAAGTTGAGCAGTTTGAGGCTTGATTGGTTGCTAGAGGGTTCACTCAAAGAGAAGGGGTTGACTTTAATATTACCTTTAATCAAAATTCTCTGCAACAAGATCCATGTTAACAATATGTATTGACCTCCTAATAGCGTCATAGTGTTGGTACAAACTAAAGCAGTAAGTGGACTGAATGGAAAGACAAACATAATGATGTGAAGGATGCATATAACACAAATGGCATCCTCAAACAACTCGTCAAAATAACATGAAAGAAAATTAACAACAAAAGAAAAATTTAAGAAACCATGATAGAAAAAAGAGGAGCTCCTTGAGCGTAAACAAAAGAAATTGCAAAAACCTATAAAAAATCACTTTTCCACTGCTTGCAAGGCCAATAACAAGTTGTGCGTAGCCTATGATCAACGTTTTGATTGAATTTCAAAGAACAAAGAAACAACAGCTTCAATATTCACAAAGAGAATTGAAGACACGGATGGAAGAGAGAATATCCACAGCAATATATGCAGTACACCAAACACTGACGATTAATAAGTAGTTCAGGACATCAGAGGAAGCCACAAAACACCCAGGTACAACATTGGAAAAAAATAAAGGCCTAAATTAGGAAAAAAGAAATAACAAAGGAACAACTTTAAAATTTAATGAAATTGGATTAAATAATGAAGAAAGAGTTGAAGTTGGAGTTGCAGTCTTAGGGAAAAGGGTTACCCGCTAACGAGAGAGAAGATGAAAGGGCGTTGAGAGAAGGCAACGAGTCCAAAGTTGAGAAAGTTGGAAACCAAAGACCCTGCTAGGTTTTTCTTTTCTATTCTTAGGATTACAACTACTACTATTTTAGATGAATCAAATTATTTTTAGAATTTTCAAATCAATATAATTTGTTTTAAAAATTAAAATTGGGTAAGGGGTTAGGGTTACTGACTTTCTGTAAGAAAATAAAAAGGAATAACTAGCACAAGAAAAAGAGAGTGGAAGAATAAACCGGTGAAATAATAATAATAATAGAGAACTACAAACACAAAGTTAGGTTTTTTATTTTATTTTCAGGGATTCATAGTAGAAGTCACCTGTTGTCATTCTCCAGCTAGCCATAATTTGTTGCTTCACCAGAACTCTATTTATTTGCATTTCTACCTATTTCCACTAATCGGGCTTCTTGTGTGAATCCCTTTTTTTTACTTAATTAAACAACCAAGTTATAAGGTTCTAGAGTTGCCATTGGTAGCTCAAGGTTCATATTTAACAATTATGTTGATAACCTTATAATATTTCAAAATTCAAATTGAATTTATTTCCTTATATATAAAAAAGCGATATAATTCTTAAAAGGAAATAAAATCATGGAATAATTGCTTTTTCTTCTTATAAGAATCTTCTTTATAAACTTACCTTATTAAAAAATGGTTTATCCAAAAGGATCCTAATTATTATGAAGGTCGTATATTAGTCGCATGATTATTGGAAGATTTTTGGCAAAGATGACATCGAAGTTATTCAGAATTAAATCCATCTAATTGACTAAGGATGCAAGTGAAGTAACGACTAGTTGAAAGGAAAGCCTACTTAAGGAAGAGCAATTGATTTTGAACACAGATCAGAGTTACGAACATACATCAGGCTTTCAAAATATAGTTATAGCATAAATTCTTTTGAAAGTGATATTGTTGAAAAATATCTTGTTCTTTAGAAAGTGAAAATATTTTTTAGAGAGATTAGTGTAGCTCATATCGAGCAAACTTCATTTTTTGTTAAAGAGCTTGTAGAGGCTACCTAAATTCTATTAGTTTAGAAGGCTAAAGAACTTTGAAAAATATTAACTAGTGAGCTTAGGGAGGCTTGTCAAATTACTACTTCGATTTTCGTAATGAAACACTTAAGTTGGATACTTAAGAACTGGACATAGGTTTAGGTTATAAGCCGAACCAGTATAAATTGACTGCTTCCTTCTCTCTCTTCACTTAACTTTTATATTTTCACATTATATTATGTGTGTGTTCATTTCAGAAAGAGGCTCCTTCAATTCTAAAATAGGTTCCTTTTGATTATAACTTGCTGAAGGTTCCTTTATTCCAACAGGTGCCTTCTGTTTTAAAATTGTTTTTAACTAGTCTTATTCTTTAGTAGGCTCTGTCATTTGACAGGTCATTGTTGTTTGATAGGCTCCTATTGTTTTTAATTTTTAACAGGCATCTATCTTTATCCGAATTGAAAGCAGTTTGTGAAAATTTTTAAGTCACACATAATTCACCCCCTCTTGCATATGTTTACTTTTATCATTTGGTATTAGAGTGAGGTTTCATATTTTTTTGTTTAATAACATATAATAAAACATGGAAAACAATCTGGGAAGTCTTGAAAGATAATCTATCTCAAACCCTACTTACTTCAATGACAATAACTACTCTTACTAGAAAAATAGAATGACAATATATCTCCAATATGTAGATATCAAAGTATGGCAATCAATTAAAGATGGAGCTACAATTCCCACTTTTGATAACGTAGAGGTATGGACTGATGTTGACAGGAGAAATGTACAACTAAATGATAAGGCAAAGCATCACCTGATATGTGTGTTGTCTCCAAAAGAATACGAAAACATATCATATTGTTCTACAACAAAAGAAATGTGGGACAAACTTTAACTTACCTTTGAAGGGATGAATGAGGTAAAAAAACATATAATAAGTTTTTAGTACATCAATTAGAAACTATTGGCATGAAATAGGGAAAGATCATGGATGAATTCTTCGAACACTTCAATAACATCATCACCGCCTTGAAGAATATAGGAAAAATATATCCTAATAACGAGCTCGTAACAAAGATTCTAAGGTCACTACCAAAGGAATGGAGACCTAAGGTGACAGCTCTAGAAACAACAAAGGATCTAGACACTATCTCACTTGACTGGCTACAAGGAAACCTAATGATCTATGAAATTGAGCTTAGGTGAGATGCAGTATCCTCCTATAGAAAAGGAATGACAATAAAAGCAACTGAAGAATCAAACAGTTACGAAAGCGACACTGAGTTGCAGATAGATGGAGATGATAAATTCAACTTTATGGTCAGAAAATATGAACATTTTTACAAAAAGAAGTTAATAAAAGAAAGAGAAGGAAACAAGAAGGTTGTAAACAACAAGCCCTTATCAAAAAGTAGCAACAGCAGTAGCCATACACAAATCATAGGCTACCACTGCAAGAAGCCTAAACATACTAGACCTGAATGTCCTCTCCTTCAAAAGGATAAAATAGAGAATAGAAAAACTAGAAAGTAATCTATAACTGTAGCTTGGTCTGATGAGGATTTTGAAAGCTTTGAAGAAGATGAACTTGAGGAAGTTAGCAACGTCTGCTTCATGGCTGAATTAGGAGACGATAAGGTATACTATTCTGACTCTGATATTGAAGTTGATGAATTGAAAATTGCATAACATGAATTGTATGATTAGTACAAAAGGTTGACAGTGAAATATTTCAAAGAAGTTGAGAAGTCCAAGAGCAATGGTGCATCTTTAAAAAGTAAGATTAAATCATTGGAATCGATGAATGAGAATCTGACAACTAAGAATATGTCTCTCGAAGTTGAGTATAAGCAAAAGGTCTCTGAAAAGGAAGTACTGGAAGAAAGAATAGCGAAGTTGGAAAATACGTTGTTCAAAAATGATTTTAAAAAGGTGAGACAGTTGGAAGAAAAAGTTACCACTTTAGAACTTGAGAATGAGAGAAGAGCTAAAAAGATCTTATCTCTAGAAAAAGATCTAGAAAATTTTGTTGATGAAAGGAACAACCTTGATGCATTGCTTAGTAGTGGTAAATGCGAGTTTAATAAGGCTAGAATAGGATAAAATGAAAAATAATATCAGGCCTTACAATAATTTCTTTATTAAATCAAGCAGTAGCTATAGTCAAAATAGCAGGAACCTGATACATGGCAGAAATTATATCGATTCTTATTCATTTGTTTTAAGTTTATATTGTGGTAGACATGGTCACATTAGTCATTTTTGAAACTTTCATAAAATGAAGAAATTATCTCAAACATATATTTGGAAATTGAAAGGTCAAGCTACTAACATGAAAAGACCCAGAAAATTTGGGTACCTAAAATGAGATAATACTTTTTACAGAAATGTTTCAAAACGTAGGCAAGAGAAAATCAATGGATAGTTGATAGCAACTATTCAAGACACGTGATAGGTGAAATATCACACTTCAACTACATTGAAAGAAAAGATGGAGGTAATGTTGTCTTTGCAGACAAAAATAAAGCAAAGGTCACCAGAGTTGGTAAAATTGGTAATTCTGACTCTACCTCTATTGATAATGTTCTCTTTGTAGATAGTTTGAAACATAACTTATTAAATATGTGTCAGCTATGTGACAAGGGTTACAAAGTCATTTTCTATGCATCTCATTATGAAATTGTCTATATTCGTAATGATAATATTATGTTTATTGGTCCTAGAAATCAGAATATATATTGTGCTCAACTGGAAGATATGTCCTCACAAAATGTCAAGTGTTCTGTCTCTCTAGAAAAGGATTCGTTTATCTAGCACAAGCGATTTGGACATGTCAGCATGAGCATTCTATTAAAATTGTCCAAAAATGAGTTAGTTAGAGGACTACCTACTCTAAAGTTCGAAAGCAATTAGGTTTGTGAGGCTTGTTTAAAAGGTAAACAACTCAGAAGCAGCTTTCCTCCTAAACATGTTGTGTCTACTAGCTAACTACTTGAACTTATGCACATGGATTTATTTGGTCCTCAAAGTTTTGGTGGTAAACATTACGATTTTGATTTAATAGATGATTATTCCAGATTTACATGGGTTTACTTTCTATCAAATAAGGATGATGCTTTTGAAGTTTTTCAGAAGTTTTGCATAACAATTCAGATAAAAAAGGATACTACATTACTTCAATGCAAAGCCATCATAAAAGAGAATTTGATAATAGAAATTTTGAAGAATTATGTGACAATAATGGTATAACTCATAACTTCTCATATCAAAGGACACCTTAGCAAAATGGAGTGGTAGAGAGAAAGAACAGAACTTTGGTTGATATAGCCAGAACCATGCTATGTGAAAGTGGACTATTAAAATCTTACTTACCTTCGTATGCTATAGAAATTTCAAGTTGTTTCAAATGGATGTTAAAAGTGCATTCTTAAATAGTTATATTAAGGAAGAATTATTTGTTAAGCAACCCCCAAGTTTTGAAAATTAAAATAATCCAAATTACGTGATGAAGTTAACCAAAACTCTATATGGCTTAAAGTAGGCTCCTCAAGCATGGTATGAAAGGTTAAGAAACTTTCTGCTTAAGAATAACTTTGAAAGAGGAAAGGTCGATAAGACCTTATTTATTAAAAGAAAGGAAAATGATTTACGTGATGAAGTTAACCAAAAATCTATATGCCTTAAAGTAGGCTCCTCGAGCATGGTATGAAAGGTTAAGAAACTTTCTACTTGAGAATAAATTTGAAAGAGGAATGGTCTAGGATGTTGGCTTGAATTTAAGCTTTTATATCACCTTATTTGGTCTTATAAGCCTCAGATATGTCCATGTAAAGTTGTAGTGGTTAGGTTGCCAATTCTGCAGAAATAAGTTTTACTTTGAACAAATGGTTGCTGGTCCAAATAAATTCGAACATCTACGAAAATGGGATTCTTGAAAATCTTAAGATGTCCTCAAATTATTATCTGAAGACAACTTTTAGATTTAGACTCTCCATCTATGTCAAAAACTATGCATAGCTTCTGTGCCTCAAATCTTTGCTTTATGTCGTGTATTCGTCCAAATTCTTCTCCTTTGAATCCATGAAGGCAGTTATCACCTATGAAACACTTAGAGAAAATTAATTACCAAATAGATAACAAAAGTATCAAATATCAAGCAAAATACATCAAACATAGGTGCACAAATATAATAAGATATCCATCTATTAGAGGTTCTACTAGGTAGCTCATTAAGCTTACTTTTAAAGAGTTGCCAGGTGTTTTATCTTGATATACCAAGCCAAATTTAAAGAATAAGTGAATAAAGTATATTTAAGAAATGGAGAGGAGCTAAAAGTTAAAGAAAAGGAGGAAGATGTTTAAAAAGAGAAGAAAGAGGAGAAAGAGGAAGATGAAAAGGAAGAGCTAAATATAAAGGCTATTGAGGAATTATCGACAATCATCTTAAGTAAAGAGGACTTCTACTTTTCATAAAAATAAACTGTTAGAGTCAATTGGTGATCTAGGGAGTTTTACTATCCTTTATTATATTGATAGTTTGTTAATAAAAAGAGCATTAATGGATTTACTTGGTTTTATCAATTTAACACCATATATCCTTATTATATTATAGCATGTGGCCCATTTACAGGTTAATGAACCCTTACTTGAGGAGATAGGTGTAAGCAAGCCAATGATTATAGATCCAAGTTGAGTAAAGTGCTTATATAGAAGTTTAGTAAAAGGCTTCATAAAGAAGCGCTAGTTAGGAGGCAACCTAACAATTAGCTACTTTTGTTTTGATTAAGCAGTTAGAAGGATTTTGTTAGTAGTTTAGTGATTTTTATAGTTTTTAGTCTAATGGTTCTAATGTTAAGAGTTGATATTTGATAGAGTTTCGTAGGCTATAAAGGCAATCACCGACATTAAATTGATGCTAATGATATTAGATAAGGATGTAAATCTTTTATTATAAAAAGAGTACCAATTATCCTCACCTCCTCCCATTATTTTTCACATTTTATTATTCTTACATATTTTGTACATTGAAGATAATGTATAACTTAAATGTGGGGGAGGGACTTAGCAATTAAGCTTTTCAATTGTGTTATAATTAGCTTAATATTAAATAATTTGTTATTTTAAAAAAGGAGTATTGATTAAAAAGATTGATTATGATTTTAGTTATGATTGAAATTTGATTTGTTTAGGAAAGTAGTTATGAGTTTTGATGATTAATCTGATTTCAATTTAGATCATTAATTTTGAGAATGGATATTTTATTAACTTTTTAATTTTGTTAATTAGTTTAATTACACCTGTGTACTTTCCTATGTTCACATTTTGAGCTAGTATTTACGCATATGTTCACTTTGGATTAGGAACTAGAGAGATAACACGCAATTATATTTGGAACTATTGCTATGAATCCATTGCCTCATAACATGCTACATCCCCTCTAAGCTCGTAAAGTGAAACAAAGTGATATTATACACTCTCTTGTGAAGAAAATATCCAGTTAGTGTGGAACTCCTTTCTTGTGCATTAGCTTTCAAAACCTCAAAGGGAGGTGAGAAAATAGGTTGTTCTTCACATTTACTGGGTGGAAAAAAATAGGTTTAGCTTATAGTTTATGGTCTTTAATAACTTGCACTTATAACCTTCTAGTACCACTAGTATTACAAGGTTCGAGGTAGGCATCTGTAAAGAATTGTTCAGACATTAAGATGTTTAAGCTTAAGGAGTAGTTGAAGAAGTCATCTGGCCTTGTTTTTTTTAGCTAAACTGGGTTAGAACTCGTAAATAGAAATATTATCCATCAGAAAATTCTAGTGTCTGACAGGTATAAAGCTAGTTGAGATGGTCAAAAGCAAGCGGAGAAAGATGTAACTTTTAGTTTGCTAGAGATGAAAAATGAAATTACAAGATTAATGAGTTTTGGAATAGCAAGGAGGTAGAAATATTGTGTTAGGTAAGAAATAGAAGAGGTAACAGATTTAGGTAGAAGGTATTTGTGAGGAGAGCAAGATAGTGAAGAAACGGAAGCCAAATCAAGATTGAAAGAAGCATAATCAAGTTTGGAATAACTGTAACTTTGATTAGAAAGAGTTTTGGAGAAAATCAAGTACTCGAATTCATTAGCTCATCAGCCAATATATACACATACATAGGTTAGCTTACAAAGGAAGTTAAGCTTAGTTAGGAAACTCTATTCTTAGAAGTTAGGCTTACGTCTTGTAATACAAACAATTAGCCTAACAGTAGGAGACTGAATTAACAAAGGAATAATTCACAATAATATCACAACCATATATACAGCAAAGTATTATCCTATCATATATACACCAAGATATTATCCTTCAACACTCTCCCTTAAGTTGGAGCATATGGATTGGCAATGCCAAACTTGCTTGTTAGAAAAAGAAATTGATATATGCTAAGAGCCTTGGTGAGCACATCGGTTAATTGCCCCTTGCCAGTGATATATGTAGCAGCGATGTCACCTGTTTGCAATTTCTTACGAATGAAATGGCAGTTAATTTCAATATGTTTCATTCATTCATGGAATACGGGATTATTTGCAATATGAACAGTGACTAAGTTATCACAGAAGAGTTACATTGGCTATTGTTGAAGAACTGTAAGATCACGTAATTGTGATTTGAGCCATACTAATTTAGAAGTAGTTGCTGCTATAGTTCTATATTTGACCTCTGTTGATGAGCGAGAAACAGTTACTTGTTTCTTAGATTTCTAGGAAATTGGCACATTTCCCAGTTTTTTAATGAATCAAGTAGTTGATCTCCTCATTTTTAGGCAACTTGCCAAATTTGCATCGTAGAAACCTCTTAGAAGAAGATCGTTATTTGCTGGGAAGAACATGCCTTATCTGAGAGAATTCTTCAAATATCGGAGAACCCTCATGACTGCTTCCATGTGTAGCTTTGTTAGCTTCTCCATGAACTGGCTGAGCAAATTGACAACAAAGACAATATCAGGCCTATTAATAGTTAAATAAATCAACTTACCAATCAAACATTGATATTATCCAGGATCGTTGAGTAACTCTCCCTCAACTTCGGCAAGTTTATGGTTTTGTTCAAGTGGAAACATCACAGGCTTGCTGCCAAGCAATCCATTATGATTTTAGCTAAGGAATCATAGGTTTTATGAGGCAAAATAAGAAGAAAAGTCATCCTTAGCTGAACATGGCCTTAGAAATAGGTAGGTTATAGCTCATGTGTTCTTTGAACAAAAATAAATAGCCATAAAGATTAACCAGGTGCCAAAGCATGTTGCAAATTAGAACTTAAGTGCAAAAAATATGTCCACCTATAAGATTAGGTTGGAGTCCATGACATATGGAAAAATGACACAATGTGGTATATGACCTAGAATATGGGTGTAACGGTGTCTATGTTTGTATCTTTAAAGTAAGATTATTGAATCATTACATAACACAATATAGGACATAATTGCATCCTAAATTTTCCGTGATGTAATTTCTACATAGAGGAAGATAAAACCCCTAATTAAAGGAGTTCAACTTAGTCTTAGTTTCAATTCCTTTTAAATTATAATTATATTTAGCAACCATTAGAGAGGAAAAACCTCGAGAACATTTCTTGCAAATGTACTCAATGAATGAGTAGATTTAAAATTGTTTATAAAAGTGATCACATTAAAAGATTGAGGTTTTCATCCGAGGAAACTTTTTTATATAAACTTGATAACTATTTTGATTTTTTATTGTTTCAAAAATGATTATTAGCTAGGCTATCTTTACATCTAGATTAAATGAGATCTTAGATTATTATTATATGGATTAATTCTATTCTATTTATAAAAGATATATATATTTTTCAAATATTTATGTTATTCAATACACATTATAAGAATAACACTTGAAAAGTTCCATGAAATTATAACCTAATCAGTGGATAGGGTAGATATATGGGTAAGTTTACTATAATAAGGGTTGTAGATATATGGGTAAGTTTACTATAGTCAGGGTTGCTCCTCTGAAGTTACAAGTACTCCAACTCTCTCCACCTTTGACTTAAATGTCTTTGACATTAGTATTTAATGGAATCCTTAATCTAAGATCATTCAACTCCTCCATTAGGTATAAAGGGCCTAGAGTACACCAATTGTCAAATCAGAACCAAGTTTTCATACCATTACCCACGATAATTTTGAATGAAGAGCTCAGTTAGTCCCTCAATCTTAACATTTGGATTAAACTCCATAAGTGCTCTTGTTGGTTTTTAAGATATGTAGTTATTATTGCTGCCACATGTGCTTATTCTATGAAAAGTTATTTATTACAAAATATAAATAGGATATCATAATTCTTGATAGTAATTTTTATGGTGGCTTTAACACGAGCTCTAATATCCTTATGTGCAAGGCTACTTCTGCAAATCTTTATTCTAGACAAGAACATGCCCTAGTATATAGTTGTATGTGAGGTCGTGTTCACCCAAGATATAACATGATTGTGTTTAGTCAAGGATATTTCTTTATTGTAATTCAATGTGCAGAATTCTTCAACTCCTGGCTAAAATCACTCATAAATTTTTTTTCTAACCAATTACCTAAAACCTCCAATAAAACCAATTGCAATATCAAATGAAGGTAACCTATTAAAGAAAATATAGAAAAATGCCAAGTAAGACATTTGTATGCCACATGTTTATCACTTAGGCGAGTTTTAAGTACTATTAGTGGGAACCCACCCAAGAATAAACCTAAAGAACCCATGAACAAGATTAAAATGTTACCAACAAAGCTAAATCAAATAATGAGAAACCAGTTTCATAAAGTGTTTAAATGCCACATTGAAAGAATTCTTTAATTAGTTATAAAGTTCAATGAAGAACAAGAGATAAGGAAAGATATCCTAATTACAAGTGTAACAAGGATTTTTACTTAAATTAAAATACTAACTAGTAATACAAGAACTGGAACTTTAATAGTTCTTATTTAACTAGGAAACTAATTACTGATTCTACTCTAATTAGGACTTTGGTAGAACACTTTAATTAAGACTATAAGAATCCTACTTTAATTAAGACTCCTAATGTCAAAAGAAAAGTAGAATTTAACTCCATAATAAGTCCTAATCTAAGGTTTCAAAAAAAATAAGTCCTAATCTAAATAGGAAATCAGTAAACAATTATAAAGCAATATTAAACATATTTTTTGATTTATAATTAAGTAAAATATTTCCTAATTATTATAAAATGTAATGATCCATGAAATTAGCTCTAATTATATGGGCTTATGCTTTTAAATCTTCTCCAACCTTAGTTTGGATCATATGAGGTCTTCTATTGGGTCCAATAAGCATCCGAAAATGGATTTGATGTGCTATTTGAAGCTTGTCTTGTATATTTATCTTAAATTAGCCTATTTAATTTAAGATAATACCATATCTGTAATATCTTCTGGTATTTGCACCCTTAAAATCATTTTACAGTCAAGTGATTCGAATTAATTTGGAACAACTTACAAATAAGGTTATTTGAACTTTTATTTTTTAAAAGAAGTGTGCATATAAAATAGAATCAAAATATTAAAAATAAGAAATAGATAATATTATCAAAATATTATCAGAATATTAATTTTATCATAATATTATCATAAAAACATATATTATAATCTTTATTTTTAAATTTTTAATAATTATTTTTGTTTGTCATAAAAATATTCATAATTATTTAAAAATTAATAATTTTATAAATTATTGAAAAATAATTTTAGTTAATTATTTATAAAATACAAAATATTTTAATTAATTATTTACAAAATAAATTATATAAGTAAAAATATTCCTTCTTGTTATTCTTAATATTTGATATTAAACACAATCATGAACATGCAACGCTAAATCGTAAGAGGAGAAAATAGATTAGGCAGTTACTGAAAGACGAAGAAGTCCCGTAGCTGCTCTGTTGAAGCCGTCCCATTGGAAGACTAGGAGGCATCGCTCGCATCGCTTGAGAGATGGATGAAGTATGTTACCGGAGGAAAGAACATATGAGAGTTCGGAACAGTGCCTTTCCACGATAAATAATGAAATCCCATTTGATATACACTATGACACGTGGCCACTATTGACCCATTATAACTCGTGGTCTGTGTAAGGTTGCGTGGTTAATTTGGTTCTTATATGTTCACTTTTGACTTTTCCAATCGTTCATTAATATATTTGATTTTTCTAGAAAAAAGATCATCTGAATCTTCAGACGAAGAGATAATGGGAAGTGAAGAGCAGAAGAAACCCAGAATTTTATGCCTCCACGGATTCAGAAACAGTGGTTCAATCCTTCAGAAGTTGATCGGAAAACTCCCAGAAAGCGTACTTCAAAGATTGGATCTTGTTTTCCTGGACGCTCCATTTCCTGCTGAAGGAAAATCTGGCGTTGAAGGTATATATGATCCTCCATACTACGAATGGTTCCAATCCAATGAGGATTACACTGTTTACAGAAACTTTGAAGCATGTCTAGAATACATAGAAGATTACATGATAAAGCATGGACCTTTCGATGGAGTTC
>JAOSBP010000004.1:6774327-6802531 GCA_027563825.1 Erythroxylum mucronatum
CTAACCTCATTAATGCTATCATACTTAATTAATGATAACTTAATTTAATCTATCAAGACCTCAAATTAATCTAATCACGCTCAAATAAAATTAAAAAATTCAGGGGCTAACAGATTGGATATCGACTAGAGGGTTTTCATGGGGTGTCGGGCAGGTTGCTTAATCATTAGGAAAAGGGAATGCCAATATTTCTATGGATTTTGTTTTTAGATTACCACAAACCAAGAGGGGTGTGGATTCTGTTTTTGTTGTGGTAGACAGATTCTCCAAAATGGCACATTTTATTATCTACAAGAAGACTGCAGATGCAACCTATGTGGCCAAACTGTTTTTCAAGGAAGTTGTACATCTGCATGGGGTACCTAAATCCATTACCTCTAATAGAGATAACAAGTTCCTTAGTCACTTCTGGAGGACTTTGAGGAAGATATTTTATTCAACTTTAAATTTTAGCAGCACAGCTCATCCTCAAACAAATGGTCAAATAGAGGTAATGAATGGAACTTTAGGCAATCTTATCTGAAGTATTTGTGAAGATAGACCTAAGTAGTGGGATTGTGCATTACCGCATCCTGAGTTTGCCTACAACAATGTTGCTGATAGTGCCTTGTGCAGGTCACCTTTTTCTATTGACTACACAAGGGCACCACTACATGCTGTTGATTTGATTAAATTGCCTAAAATTCATACAGTTGCTGCAAATATAACTAACGAGTGGTAGGATGTTCAGACAAAGGTGAGACAAAAACTGGAACAAGTTAATGCTAGATATAAGAAAAATGCAGACCAACATCGGAGAGAACGGGACTTCAACGTGGGTGATCAAGTTATGGTGTTTCTGATAAAGGAGTGATTTCCAGTAGGCACTTACAATAAGTTGCAGCTATGGACCGTATTAGATTTTGCAGAAGATTAATGACAAAGCTTATATGGTAGGATTACCAAATGCTTTCAACATTTCCAAAATATTTAATATGGCAGATATTTTTATTTATTACTCTACAAATGAACCTTTATATCCAAATGATGTAGGTTATGTATAGGTATTCTTAATACCTCCCTATAGAACATTCAATTTGAAAATAGACAATTAAACTTATTAAAGGTTGTCATTCAATTAGATTATTAGCGACTATGTTTTAAGTTATATTCCTCAGTCAAAAGTAATTTTTTCAAATAACAATTTCTATCTTGATTGAGTGATTCCACTTTTTAAGGCACAATAAGAATAATATGACTCTCAAGAATATAGATGTTATTTGAATGTTTCGAAAGTCTGTGTATGTTCCCCTATTGTTTTTCACAAATGATGCTGCTTTTCTTTAAATAGTCAATTTATTTAGTTTGTCGTTGTTTCTCTTGCATCTTTAGTCAATTAAATGGATTTGAATCTAAATAACTTATATGTCATCTTTGCCAAAAATCTTCCAGTAATCACGGGGCTAATATACGACTTTCGTAATTAGTAGGATCCTTTTGGATAAACCATTTCTAATAAGGTAAGTTCATAATGAAGGTTCCTGCAAGAAAGAAATTAAAGTAATTTTTCTATGATTTTATTTACCTTAAAATAATACTGTTATCTATACAAGGAAATAAATCCAATTTGAATTTTGAAATATTATATAGTTATCATCAAAATAGTTAAAAATAATGCCTTAAGAATACTTGGACATAATGCAAAGTATTATTATATAGTAATAATTTCTATATAGGATGTTTCTCTTGGTATAGCAGCCAGTGAATGGAGCTACAGGTGCAACCTTCGTAATGTTCCACCAAACAAGAAGCAACTCATCGAACGCCTTCATAAGAGCTTTGTAGATTGACCTTTCCAAGGTGGTGTAAGGGACGATAGTGGATATCTTATTTCCTTTGAGCAATATGGTGTCTATGGTAATCGGTCTTTGGCTCACAACGATTGAAGTGACCTTAACGAAATAGTTAGGCGATGGTGGTCTTCTAGTAATGGGGTAGAGTCTTGTGTGCTTAAAACAAGTTGATACGTTGATGGGCTTAAATGTCTTCGAAGAAGATGACACTAATGGAGTTAGAAGATGAAGGTAATAAAATAGCAAATTTACGATTGAAGATACCACCAAAAGATGAAGAAAGTTGCAATGGCATACCAATAGCGAATCTTCCAAGTCCAAGCATATCCTTTGAGCCACTAACAATTTTGCTTATATTCCAAGCATTTGCATAAGCAAATATGAAACCAGGAATCATGACTAGGGGTCCTGGTTTTTTTCCATTGGTGGATTAAAGAACAATAGTGTCCTTGGAAATCTCTCCCACATCAACCTTTCCAGAGACTCTATCCTCAAACGTGAAATAACTAGTGTTATTGTGACATATCGACAAGAAATGGAGGTTTGGGTTGCAGTGAGTGACGTAACGATGAGCTTTTGCCACTAAACATGAGGTTGAACCACAAGGGCTCGGCCTACAAGTGTATAAATCATAGCCCTCATTACATTTCATCCAAAAATGTTGGCCTCTAACATTAAGACAAAGGTTTTCTCTATAATCTTCAAATTGAATGTTTGTCAATCAATGTAACTTAAAACATTTTTAGGATATAGACAATTATTTTGTTAACACAACTATACAGGTTATCTCTAAGTGGGAGATTTTTGGCTTAGATCCCATAAAAAGATTGCCAATATGCTACTATTAATGTTAAGTTATCCTCAAGTAAAAACCTTAGTAGTGAAGCAGAGAGGAAGGAGATATCTCGAGTACCATATGTATCAGCTATGGGAAGTTTAATGTTCGCTATAATTTGCACAAGACTAGACATTGCTCATGCAATGAAAGTGGTTTATCGTTACATGACGAGTCCTGGTCAAGAACACTGGTGGGCTGTAAAGAGGATCCTAAGATATATTAAAGGGACATCATATGTTGCTCTATGATATGATAAATCTGAATTTATTATCAAATGATATGTTGGTTTTGATTTTGTAGGCTATCTTGATAAAAGAATATTCACTATAGGCTATATGTTTGCAATTGCAGGAGAAGCTGTGGCTGGGTGTCTAAACTATAGACAGTTGTAGAATTATCTACAATAAAGGCTGAGTATATGACAGCTACACAAGCTTGTAAGGAATTGATTTGGATAACAAGGCTTTTGGAGGAGCTTGAGCACCGACACGAGAAATTTCCTTTGTATTGTGATAGTCAGAGTACCTTATTTATTGAAAAGAATCCAGTTTTTCATTACAGAACTAAACACATAATAGTTCAATATCATTTTGTTCGTGAAGTGGTGGAAGATGAAAGTGTGGACATGGGGAAAATTCACACTAAAGAGAACCTAGCAGATGCATTGACAAAGCCAATCAACACTCATAAATTCATATGGTGTAGATCCTTCTATGGCTTGGAAGAGACATAAACGGCAGAGAAATCACAAAATAGAAAGAATGGTATGGAGATTGATTGGTTCTCAATCAAATCTCTAAGGGGGAAATTGTTAGCTTACATCTCATATTGGTAAAATGAGAACATAATGGCCTCCATTAAAGTTATATAAGGAGGCATATGGTTAAGGTTTTAAAACATCTCAAAAATCTCGATCCTAAAACCTTATGCATGGTGTGGATTGTGAGATCTTCCTCTTGTATTTTTATTTTCTACAAGTTTCTTTTATTAGTATGTTTGCTCTATCTAAATGAAGTACATCTCCTATCAAGTACATTGTTGCACAATTGTCGGTTGCTTGAAGGCAAAACCGACTCATAAGCAGAATGGTCTTTGAAACCATCGTCCCATGATGTAATGTTAGCCAGTGCCGCCCCTGGGCAAAGACCAGCAGGGCACCTGCCCAGGACCCATGATAAAAAGGGGGGCCATTAATCTTATTTTTTGATTTTTGACTCTCACAATATATAACTAATTTACTAAAAATTAATTTAACGTTGGTGATGTCTCGAAAAGTAAACATTAGGCAACTTTGAAAATTGTAGGTAGTAAAGATTCCAAAATTGCAGGTTACGTATGCTGTAGGTAGAGGTAGTAATAAATAATTTTAACATCGGTGATTTTTGACGTTATAAGTTAACGTTAGGCCAGTTTATTTAACATTATAAGTTAAGTTAACGTTATAAATTAACGTTATAAGTTAACATCTTATGTTATAAATAGTCTTGAAATATTTAAGTGTACTTTTACCTTCTAATTTATTTATTTTCATCAATATATGTATTTAAAGTATTCCAACTCAAAAATTAGCAACAAAAAATTTTACGATTCTATCTTCTGAGTTCTAAGTATAATTTAAAGGTAAAGTTTCTGATTTTTTTAATATATTTTTTCTTTGTTTTTTATTTTTAATATTAGATATTAAATTTTGCTATTTATTTTTTTCCTCTATTACATATATAAATACCATTTATATATCTTTGTGATATATTGTGAAGTTGTTGGAGTTTGGTTGTACCTGTATATTTCTTCTAATTCCAAACATATAAAATTAAGTATATTGTCGATTTATTTAGGCCCTTTTTTTATTTCACCCCGGGCCTATAAAACGATAATAACGAACCTGATGTTAGCAAGTGCAACCTTCACCCAGGTGCTGACGTCATATGGGACATCTGCCAACACAGCAGCGAGCGAGTCATTCGGCAGTTGGACGGCATCCAAATTAATATTGATCCTAGCAATCGACGAGGGCTTGCTCGATGGTGGGGTCCAAGTTCTTATGGCTAAGCAATTTTTTGATGTAATAAGAGGTATGAGTTGCATTTGAAGAGGCAAGGTCTAGTGCTATTATCGTGAGTTGGCTTAGAGTGGCTTGTTTACTATCATGGTTAGAGTGGAGGCTTTTCATGCAAAACTTCTTGCTAAAGGACCATGCACATACATCTTTGACAAGTTTGTTACCACCGTGAGCAAACAGTGTTGATGATTGAAACGGGTTATGTTTCAAAGAAGGTCTTTGTGAAGTCGATGTTTGGTAGATCCAGCTCAAGTTAATTGTTTCGTAGGAGGGATGCGACAAGAACAATGATAAATAATAAAGAAATGCAGTTTACCATATAATAAAGAGGATTTTAGGGATTCTGCCGATCTTGTTCCTAACTAATCTGCTCTAATGCCTGATCAGATCATGTTGACCTAGCACTGATTTTGTTTGGGGCACTACTAACAAGCCTCTGTCATCCTAACACTGATTTTGTCTGGAGGCACTAGTAAGTAGTAACAAGTCTCTATCATCACATCACTAGTGATGTTGTGGGCCAACAGTTAAGATGCCCGTAGTCTAGACTACGTTTCTAGGATTGATATGGTTTAGAAATTAATCCCTTATACATCGTACCAATAATATAAGAAAATAGTGCAACATGTTCATGTCACAATTTTCTGAACAAAACATATGCACTTGCAAATTGTTTTGTCTTACACGCCAAATATCCTCTTTGAAGAGAGGATTCCATTAACCCGTGACTTAGGCCCATCACACCCTGGTGAATTGGAGCCCATCTCCACTAAACTTCTAACGTTGCGGTTCTCTATAGGCTCTTCTACTGATATGCCCACCAGCTCCGTCTAGACTCTCTGGCACGTCGGTAACGATGCACTCACAGGAAACGAAGAAGAAGAGCAACCCATGCCCCGTTCTTTTTCATTGCAAAACTGAGGCTGTGAATTAGACGACTCAACAACAGATACGATTGTCTCCGATGATATTTCCAAGTCGCTAACATGTAGTTGAACAGGTTGTCTACAGAGTGGGCAATTAGAGTGAGACTGAAACCACATGTCGATGCAGCTGATATGAAACGCATGTTTACACTTAGGCAAGACTCGCCCTTCCTCTCTTTCTTGGAATTCCGACAAACAAACGCAGCATTCCAACAAGGGTTCGTGTGTTTTCGAGTCATAAACAAAAGTAGGAAGAGCTTTAAGGATAGACTTGTCCTGCCCGTGATTACGAACGCAGGCATGTGTGATAGAGGAGAGATAGATAGAATGACGGCGACCACGTTGAGAGAACATCCACCTACTATAGCAGTGGAAACACAAGACAATAAATACTGCTACGACGAGAATGACCACCGAACCCAGCATGGCCTTGCCATTAATAGAGTAGCTTGTCGTGTTTGGAGAATGGTTCTCTGGATTCACGATTCCAGTACTATTGTTCATCTTGAGGAAATGACAGAGTGTTTGAGAAACAGCGAATTTGGAGAAAGACAGTAGGGGGGGTTACGAGTGGAGAGGGGAATTTATTGGGGTTTGAAGAGGGAAGTGAGCAGGAAGGTTCCTCTGTGCTAAATTGATAGGATTTGTGCCACATGTTCGAGAGAAACCTGAATCCTTTGTTTAATATTACTTTTTTATATTTTGTCCATTTGAATCTTAATCATTTATTATTCGGGATTCACATAAATAAATACAAAGCCCACATAAATAAATGGTTGAGATTCAATGAACAGAATAGGACAGAGTAATATTGGACAGAAAATCCTAACTCGTCCAGGAACATTTCCCAAAAGGTTCCAAGTTCCATCCTCTCCTCGTTATTTTTTGGTCGAGTTTTTTTTATGGTCGCAACTATGGAATGAAACAGTCATTTTATTTGAACTATTAAATTTTATAATTGATCATGATATAATTTAGATATTCTCAAAATTCAAACTTTTGTTTTTAGGTTGAAGTTGAAAATTGAATTTGTCACTAAAAAAAGACATCATATTTGAAGGATTTCTGCTTTTATAAGTAGACGAGTCTTTCCATACCACAGTGAGCTATTCTTGACTAAATGAACACAAAAGACCCATGTCATGGGAGCTATGATACTATATTTGAGTTAAAATAGAAATCACCTATTCTTCAGCTACATCTATTTCAAAATCGTATGGAGCCAATTACGTCACAAGTTGGAAGCCTATTGCGTCACAAACAAATATCAACTCGCCAGAGCATCACCAATGAAATTTGAGCCTTAGTTATAGCCAAGATGCTGCACGACACTTATCACCTACAATGAAATCTCAATGGAACTTATAAAGCTATATACTTGACATGCCTGTAGTGTACTTAATTTTGAGTATTGATCATGTAATGTAGTATTAGATATCCTCATCGGAGATCTCATTGTAATGTCATACATAATTTTACTATAGTTAATGAAAATTCCTTTTAAGTTTTTTAAAAATAGCTACAAGTTCTGCCTTGAAGGTGCTAAAATGATAAGCGCATTTTACAAAAGAAAACCTCCAACATTTTGATTTCGGGTTCTTCACGTCTTAAAATATATGAGTTTATCTTATATTATGATTTAGTATAATTAATTAAGTGATTTATTTAAAATAAAATTTAAAAAAATATTATCTATTTTTAAAAATTTATCAATACATGGATGAAATAATTGCTGCATGTCTTCTTATATATGAAAAGCAACAACTAGATAATCTTTTATTTTATCATTATTCATTTAAATAGCATAAGTGATAATTTATCATAATTTTGGAATATCTATTGAGAGTCACTTAAGGATTTGTAATTTTTTGATGCCACCATGATTGGTATATTAATTTTTCACTTGAATTTCTGGTTCAATTCGTAAAAGAAATGGAAAGCATAACATAATTAGTATTGCTTTGTTAAATAGTTGGATTCACGCTACATTTATCCAATTTAGGTACTTGGCAGATGTTTAAAACAGATTCGTTTATTATTATGGATGTCAATAAAATTAAATTGAATAAAAATGAATGGAAATTGTATTCATAGAAGTTAATCACGAAAGAAGGCAAAAATAGAATATTTTTGAACTTTTTACTCTATTTTTCTCTTTGGATTTGGTACTGTCCTCCAGTACACCCCATTCCCGTGTAAAATTGTTCTCACGTTCTTATCCACGGTCAACTTTTATACAACTCCATTGCATTGGGTGACGTAAACTTACGAAAGTGTGGTAAGGCAAAGGTTCACAAGGATTACATCATCATCTATCTTTCATTGCATTGGGTGATGTAAACTTACGAAAGAGTGGTAAGGCAAAGGTTCACAAGGATTACATCATCATCTATCTTCCATGCCTTCCAACTTTTTAACAAAATCGAGGGAAGAGTGAGCTTCTTCATCGACTTTTAATTTCTTACAAAATATTTTTAAATAAACTCAGTTAGCATCATAGTTTGTCCTTTTTAATTCGTAACATTGAACGATGAAATAAAAAGAAAATTTAGGAGTTTCAACCCAATGATAAAATAGCTTAAATAATTTGATGTCACCTTACTTTCAACTCAAATTTTAGGTAACAAAGTGATATTAGAGCTATTAACAAAGTGATATTAGAGCTATTAGATTTCAGCCTGGGTTACCCCACGCCGCAAGTTGGAATCTCAGATCAATCAATGTGAAAATGGAACCCGCTTGTATCATCATAGTATATGCAAGCGGAGCATGGTGGTTGCTTAAGTAATTTGGTGTCACCTTACCTTCAACTCGAATTTTGAGTAGCAAATTCTCTTATCTTTCTTAAATAAATGGACGGACCCTAATATGTTGGGAAAAAGTGAAAAAGGACAATCCACAAGCTGGTTGGAGGCAACTCTCTCCATATATCACAATTATGCAAGGAGTATTTAAAGAAGTTTTTACAAGCTTCACCTTTTATTTTAAAATAAATAATTATTAAAATAATATTTTTAAAAACTAATTCTCTGTTGATGTTGTAATCAACAATATTTATTTGATCCATTCACATCAACAAAATATTTTAGAAATTAATATTTACATAACAAATTATATTGCCTATTTTTTAAATTTAAAAATAAAATAACCCTAGTTTCTCAATAATGGGTGTGAGATGGCACTAACATAAGAATAACGTTTCTCTTTGTAATTTTGTTGATTTTCCCTTTCCTCTAAAAGTTTTGTTGAGATAAAAGGCTTCCTTCTATATTCTCATGCTGCGAATGAAAAACAATGACATTTGATAAAATGAAGTTTCCTTAGAAAGTGATGGAAACAAGAAGAAGAGACAGAAAGGAAAATGTTAGAAGGAAGAGAAAGAGGAGAGAGAAAAGCTCACGTGTATTGAATCTAAAATTAGGAACAAAAGTTATTATGATCAACTAACCACCTTCTACTTACAGTAAAACTGAATTAACTAATCAGGTAGCTAAACTAATTAAGTTGTACATGTAGGCACTTCCTCTATATACGTCATTACTCCCCCCTCAGGCTAAGGAAGGAAAGGATTCTTCATTCCCAACTTGTCCAAGAGACTGAGTTGCTACTCCTGTCTAAGTGGCTTTGTAAGTAAGTCTGCTAGTTGAAGGTGGGAAGGCACATAGCAAGTCTATACTTCATGAGCCAAAATCTTGTCTCGAACGAGGTGACAATCAACCTCAATGTGCTTCATGCACTCATGGAATACAAGATTTGATGCAATGTGCATAGTTGCCATGTTGTCATAATAAAAAGTAACAGGTGTAAGGTGATGAACATGAAATTCTGCGAAGAGCTAAAGGTGTCACGTGATTTCATAGCACGCAGCAGCCATGGAACAATACTTAGCTTATGATGATGAACGTTCAACCACTGTCTGTTTCTTGGCTTTCCAGGAGACAAGTGAATGGCCCAACATTGCACATTAACCATAGATAGATCGATGAGTAGTTGGGCAATCTATCCAATCTGAATCACAACAAACTTTGAGCTCAAGAGAAAGGTATTGTTGAGAAAATGCCATGACCAGGAGCTCCTTTTAAGTATCTGAGTAAATTCATTGCAGCTTGAAAATGGACTATGGTTGGAATACTCATGAATTGGCTCAAAACATGAACACTATAGCTGATATCAGGTCGAATAATAGTGAGACATATGAGTCTGTCAACCAATCTTCTATAAAGGTTAGGATTGTTCAACGGTTCACCATCAGTAGGCTTAAGCTTAGTATGATGATCCATATGTAGCGTAAGTGGCTTACATCCCAGCATCCATGTTTCATAGAGTAAATCCAGGACATATTTTCTTTATGTTAGACAAATTTCAGCTGAGTTTTGAATGATCTCAATACCCAAAAAATACTTGAGGAAACCCAAGTCCTTGATAGAGGACCTGGATTGCAGAAAGGATTTAAGAACTTCAATCTTTTATGCACTTATCCATGTAATAATCATATCATCTACATAAACTAGCAGAACTGTCAATTCATCTCCTTATGATTTAGTGAATAAAGCGTAGTCAGCTTTAGATTAAATAAATCCATCATCAATAAGAGTTGTTGAAAGCTTTGTGAACCACTATCTAGGTGCCTATTTCAACCCATACAATGACTTCTTGAGCTTACATGCTATTTTAGCATTAGATCTAAGCCACCAGTGAAGGTGCTCCCTTTTACTGCAGAACTCCCAATAGAATTCAGGATTACCCATATACACATCCTCCACCAAGTCTCCATGCAAAAAGGCATTTGAAACATCCATTTGATATGCTTGCCAGTGCTTGATAGCAGCAACTGCTAGTAAAATCCTAACAGTAGGCATCTTTGCTACTAGTGCTAAGGTATCTACATAGTCTACTCCATACTTCTGAGCAAACCCTTTGACAACCAGACTAGCTTTAAACTATTCTAAGGTACCATCAGAGTTGTATTTAACTTTAAAGACCCATTTAAAGCCAATAGCATGCTTACCAATAGGTAGAGCAATAACTTCCCATGTTTGGTTCTTCTCTAAGGCGAGCAACTCATTATTAATAGCTTGTTTCCATTCAAAACTTTTAACTGCTTCTTTAAATGTAGCTAGCTCAGTGAATTTAAAGGATAAGGCAAACCTTATTTCCAAATCTGGCAAAGAGGTGTAGCTGAAAAAATTGGTGATAGGATATAGAGAAGAAGAAGAAGTAACATAATCTGATAACTAAGCAGGTTGTTTTAGAGTTTTTGTAGATTTTTTAGGTTGTGGTGGGTTTGGTGAATGTGTTTCTTAGGGAATAGTGGCTTGAGAGGTAGGTAAGTTCTTTTTTTTTTAATTTTCATCAAGATTATAATAGGAATCATAGTGAGAATGAAAGAGAGATGTAGAAGGATTTGGAGCAGTAGAAAAAGAAAGATGGTGATATGGGAAGAAATGTTCATAGAATTTGACACGTATATTGATAAGAAACTTCTTAATAGACAAATTTTATACTTTATAGCCTTTTGCACAATAAGATAACCAACAAAGATATAAGCTTCTGCCCTAGGATCAAACTTGGATCTAAATTGTGAAATAGCGCCCACATAACATAGACAACCAAATACTTTCAAATGATCATAACTAGGAGACTTATTTTACAATACCTCATATGGACTTTAGAAATTCAATGCAGATAGTGGAGTCCTATTAATGAGATACGCTGCTGTCAGTATGCATCGTCCTTATAAGTGAATTGGCAAATTTTCTTGAAACCTGAAAGCCCTTGTAACCTCTAAAATATGCCTATGCTTCCTTTCTATAACCCGATTTTGCTAGGGGGTGAAAGGACAAGATATTTGATGAGAAATCCCCTAGCTTCTATAATAATTTGTAGCTTTAGTACTTATAAATTCACCACCATTGTCAGTTCTTAACACCTTACAAATGTTTGAAACTGATTCTGCACCATTCTAACAAACTCCTTGATAAGCTGCCAACTTTGGGATTTATGATGCATAAGAAATGTCCATGTAGCCTTGCTATAATTATCAACAAGTGTTAGAAAGTACCTATAGCCAGAGACTGTAATTGAACTATAAGGACCCTAAACGTCACAGTGTAAAGGCTCAAATGCTTTGTTAGTTTTATTAATACTCATAAGAAAAGCTAACTTTGTTTGTTTAGCTACAGGATAAATGGTGCAACAGCAAGAATCATAATTAGCCAAAATGGAGCTTAATTGTGGTACTTGCTTAAGTACATGATAAGGAGAATGACCTAGTCTCAAGTGCCACACCTTGAAACCATCAAAGTCAGGTGGCTTATTATGTAAGAAAGCATACAGTAGCAGTACTATTGGACTGATAGTTAGCTGATACAGTCTATTAGTTAGCTTACCAATCCCAATCTTCCTGCTTAGTAAGTCTTGAATGCAGTAAGAACCATATTGAAACATCACATAATAATTTAGATCTTCAGTCAATTTACTAATAGACACCAGATTAAACTTGAAGGAAGACACACACAACACATTTTTTAATTGAAGATCATTAGCCAATACAACTTTACCAGTAGCTAAGACCTTAGCCACTTTCCCATCAGGTAAAGTAATAGATAACTTGCCATTAACAGGAATAGGATCACATAGTAGAAAATAATTATAAGTAACATGGTGAGTAACACCACTGTCCAAAATCTAGGTTTTAGCATTAAGATTCACAGTAAAGCAGGATAGATTACCTGCAAAGTTTACTTCTGGTGTGTTTATGACTTGATGAGTAGGGGTGATATACTGGTTTAGTAATGTAAACAGTTGATCCTTAAACATTTGCATATCATGTTTCTTAATTGAACTAGCTTCTGTCATAAAAGCATTGGCTTTGGAATTAAACTTCATTGACTCCTTCTTTTCATTCTTTCTTGGCACATACTTCACTCCACTTTTCTAAGGCCTCTCTTTGCTTTAGAATGCCAAGTTGGATAGCCATAAGTTTCCCAGCATTTATCATTAGGATGTAAGCCTTCACAATGTTCACATAGTGAGAACTTCCTTTTAGAATTGTACTTGCCTTGAGTAGTAAGAAGAGCAACAGTGTCTAGACTTATGCCTTCACTACTATAATCGCCAAATTCTCTTTAAGCTTCTTCCCTGCATTAACAGAGAATAGCATTAATAAATAATATGTTGTGGATAGACTAGGCAAAGGATTCATCATAAGAATATTGCCTCTGATATTCTTATAAGAATCATTAACGCCTATTAGGAACTTTATAAGTTTGTCTTGTTGATCTGATTCTTCAAGATTCTTGTTAATATCACAAGAGCATTAACCATATATGCATTTAATATGAGCTTTTACACAAGTAATCATTTAACATAGAATTTTTAGCTTGTTATCGTATTCAATGATAGAAGAATTTAATTGTCTGCAATTAATGAACTCACAGGCAACATTGAAAAGCTTAGGACAATTGGTTTGTGTATATCTCTCCTTAAGATCCTACTACATGCTATCAGCCAGATCAAATCAACAATAGTCTTGTGGATTTCCTTTAAAACTACTCCAAGAATCCATGTGTAGATCATATCATTACAGCAATCCTACTAATTTGAATTATCATTATCAGGAGCTCGGGTTCCTTTCACAAAAGCTAGTTTGTTCTTTACTAAAAGGGCTTTCAACATTAAACATTGTCAGTCTCTGAAAGTGCTTCCATCAAACACAATAGGAATCAGAGGTTGACCTAGATTGTCGGATGGATGAAGAAATAGAGGATTATCAAGATTGCGATTTGCCATTGCTGTGATTTTAAAAATTAGAAATGAGGAACAGAAAACAAAAATCAGAAATCAGAGATCATGGATTTAAGAAATACACAATAGAAAGAAGATTAGAAATGAAGAATAAAGTAAGAATCTTAAGTAATTAGGAAGAAATTTTGAGAGATTAAGAAGAATTAGAGCCAAATAGAAAGCTCTGATATCATGATAAAATGAAGTTTCCTCGTAAAGTGAGAAGAAGAGAGAGCAAGGAAAATGATAGAAGGAAGAGAAAGAGGAGAGAGAAAAGGTCACATGTCTTGAATATGAAATTAGGAACAAAAATTGATAACAACTAACTACCTTCTATTTATAGTAAAACTAAATTTACTAATCAGGTAGCTAAACTAATAAAGTTGTACACGTGGGCACATCCTCTATATACTTCATTAACATTGAACTCAGGTGATTTGGATTTTCCTCCACTGTTTCACACCTTTTTCATTTAAAATTTGATAATTTGACTAATATTTATATCTTTTTAATACAAAGTTTAGCTGGAAAACTGGTTAGCAGGTCCAAGATAGCGGAAAGTGTAGAAACTTGCTGCTCTTTATCTTGCTTTTTGTTCCTTTGTCACATTTTCTTCGAGACCAAACAGTCGACGTTCTTGATTTTGCTACCATGAGCCTTTTTTTTAAAAATAATTTTGGATGTTCTTATGTAAATTCAGGACTACATGTTCTTGGCGAGTTTGAGTCGACTTTCCAATTAAATACTGTACACTTCTTTGTTTCTAGAAGACCTTGGCTCGTAATGCCCCAATACCACCATTTCTTATGGTTTCGATTACCTAATTACTGGTTTCTCTTTGCTCTGTGCTTTTTTATTTTCTTGAGTGGTTTCTATTTCAGATTTGTATGGAATTAACATATCAACCGTTCCTTTTAAAAGTGCTAGGATTAGGGTTATATATGTTACCATTTTTTAAAATTTAAAAATATTAACATATAATATTATTTATTACATTCATTAATTTAAGTCACATTAGTTCCAATAATTATAAAATTTAACGTAATAATATTATAATAAATTAAAATTTTGATTATTCAATTATTACTTTTAATAATTTTAATCAGCCTTATAAAATTAAATAAAATTTTAAATGTTAAATACAATTTACCCTTTATTCTGTTATTCTTATAAATATGTGAACTCATCTCTTGAAGTCACATAATTTATATATTAATTTTTTTAAAATCTAAACTCCCTCTTTTATTTATATATTTATTACATAATGTCATCATGCTCAATTATAAACATGTCTCTTAAGATTTTATTAGAATTTCTAATCCCTATTTAAAAGTTACAAACTATTTTTATTTATTTCTTTCTTTATTAAGATCAAAAACTAGTATTGTTTTCTTTTTTTGGTTAAGATTAGAAGTTGATTTTAGAGTTGGAGTGTTTATGCTAAAACTATGTTCGACATTGTTTTGCAAAAAGCAAAAATTACTTATTAAATTTTTTTTACACATCTATAGTCAAATCATAAAAGAAAATTTTATTAAAAAACCTACAAATATGCAAATAGATCAATTGTTAGTTAGTTTGTATTGGTGAAAAGATATTAATTTTATAATTATCTAGCTTTATTAAATCACTTAATTTATGTAGTAATTAAATTTTTTTTCATTTTCTCTTGGGTTAACTACAAAAATGTCGTTATCTTCACTATAAATACTGCATATATAATATAAAGAGTATTAAGAGGGTTCAACCCAATCTAAAGTTAATGAACTCCACTTGAGTTGATTAAACTGCTACTCGAACACCTTTTTTAATTTTTAGACTACAAGTCAAACTTGAACTTAGGCTTTATGGTCTACCATAATTTGAAGTCCAAACACCAACTATATGAAATGATGTCATTTTTTTATTAAACACAAAGTAGTTGTTTCATTAATAATAAACTTGAACCCAATTCAAAAGTTAGTCGATTGAAGTTGAACCATTAACTTTAGATCAGACTTGACTAGGTCTAAAGACAAATGTCATCCTTATTTGCTGCTCACTATCTTACTATCCTAGCCACCAACTATGCTTGCTTTTCATCATTCGCTATCGCACTGCCTACCTTATGTTCTTGTTTCTATAGATTAGCTGCTTAGGTGAGTTCCTCATTTTGTATCTTGGGTTTTTCCTTTTTTTTTAGAAATTGAAACATTAAAGGTGGCTATAACAGTTAATTGTTTATTATATTTTTTGCTAAAAGGGATCATGCAACCTTTTGTTATCTTCGTTACCATCATTAAGTTACACAACCACCATCACTATCATCTATATGAATATTGGAAGAAAAAAAAAAGAAATGACCATCCTGACACACCATTACTCAATGTTACAATGACCCAAGTGATTGTGTGTCTGTTTGATGCTTTTAATAGTTTCACTTTATGTTGTTTAATCCTTGTCATATGAAAATGACAACTAGCATTTTGTTTACCTATTCTAGTCAAAATATCTTCATTATATCATGGTATTTGCAAAAACCAGGCATAATAAATCAATTAGTAAAAACATGTACAAATTTTTTATTGCTTATTGATAGTTCTGAAATCTCCTTTTGTCTTCTCCTAGCTGAAACCTTTCATTACGAATTATCCAAGCGGACACTTATTCAATACATATTATTAAAATCACTTACTATTTTTTAGTTTTGTAAAGATTATTACTTTCTTTTTTCAATTTCACAAAGCATACAAACATTACACAAAATTTTCACAATCTATTTTGTTTAACCTTTGTCGTCACCCAACCTATCCTGCACAAGCCAACCAATTCTTGAACCAACAAAAAATAACTAAAACCAAAACACAAAAAACCCCTAACTGGCGAACTTGGACACAGGTCGTAGGTGACCAAAATGCTTTCACCAAGCTGCAACATAATCATCGTAGAGAAACCAGTGAGAATGAAGTGGTGTATCTCCTAACTGAAGTCTTAAAGGTTGGAGCTGCAAGATGAAACATAACAGTCATAGGTTATTTTATGGATAAAGAAGTTTCTTTCCCTACTATGAAAGTATGGGCATTTTCAAATTGGAGATAGTATGGTCTCACATAAGTGTTGGTGAATAAAGTGGACATCTTTTTCTTTAGATTTTCTAACAAGGAGGCTACTTCAAAGGTAATTGTGTCTGTACTATGGCACATTTACAACAAACCTATATTTTTGCAAAATTGGAGACTTGGGTTAATTTTAGATGAAGTTTGAATTTCTAACATACCTATTTGTATGTTAATTCATGGAGTACCGCTTGAATATTAGACCACTGAATGGTTAAGCTATCTAGTTAGTTATGTGGACCCTATTGTCTAGACTAGGCTACAACATAAATTAGAAGAATCAATTTTGTCAGGGTATATGTTCTTATGGAGGAAATGGGGGATCTTTCTGCAAAAATCCCTATCATGAGACTTAATGAAGATATGGAATTAGTAAAGGATGTTGTGAAGGTTTCATATGCCTAGAAGCCAGAGACACAAGTTAATAAAGCTTGGAAATCCACAGGAAGAACTTTGAAAAATGGGGATTTCAAATAATTGACTATAGATTTGGCTCAGGAGATAGTGGAAACCGATCCTGTTAAGAAGGATATAGGAGAAAATATTAACAATAAACCAGGCCTGGACACAGACAACAATTTTAGTTAGGAACATGTTAAGCAGAACAAGGATTGTATTAAAGGAAAAGGAAGAGTCCAATATATGGGAGATAACACATCCTAAAATACTGAGGAAATGAACTCAAAGAACAATAAAGAAGAATTTGTGATGTCTAATAGGAAAAAGTCCAGAAAGAGGTAGAAAAGCTCTTCTTTTGATATGGAAGTACGATTATAGCAATATGGAATGTCAAGGGTCTTAATTTCATTACAAAACTGATTGATATCATACAAAAAATTTAAGATTTCAAGTTAGATACTTTTGGACTTATGAAAACAAGGATCAGGAAGGATAAAGGTTGCACTCTCCACATTTTGCCTTCTAAATAGGGGATGATTAATAATTTTTTTGCCCACTACAATGGGAGGATCCTAATCCTATTCAATAAGGATAAGGTAGAAGTTACGGAGTTTGAAAATAATGAGCAATACATATATACAAAAATAAGATGATGATGACAAGGAAGGAATGCATTATGACATTTGTCTATGGCTTCAACCATGTGTTCTAAATGAAAAAGCTATAGAGCAAATTAAGAGCTCTAGCATCCAACCAAAAACCTTTAGCTACTACTTGGAGACTTCACTACAATCCTTAACCCTACAGAGGTAGAAGGTAATATCAGTAGTAGAAACCATAATGATGATTTCAAGGAATGTGTTCATAGCATTGATGTTTAAGATCTCCTACAAGGTGGTAACCTCTTTACTTGGACTAATAAGAAAAAGAATCAATGGTTGATAAGAAAAAGGCTAGATAGGTCAAATGCTCTTATTAAACTCCAACTTTTGTTTATACAACAAACCATAGAGAGGGAAGAAAATTTGTATTCAAGTTCAACAATTTTTTAGTAGATATGGTTGGATTTGAAAGGCTGTCAAAAAAGAGTGTAACAAAGAAGTGAGGGGTACCAGACAATATATTTGTGCAAGAAACACATGGGCGATAAATAAAGAACTTAAATGACTATTCAGGGAAAAAATAAGGAATATAAAGAAAGCTTTACTGAGGGCTAAACAGGAACTAGAGAGGTTCAAACTGAAGGATCATACAGATGAAACACTACAGGAGTAAGAGAAGCAAGTTATGTCCAGGTATTCTTAATACCTCTCTATAAAACATTCAATTATGAGGCAAAGGGACAGGCAAGAATGGCTAGTTAATGGTGATAGAAACATAACCTACTTTTATAAGAAGATCATCTTAAGGAGAGCCTCTAATAAGATAATTGCTTTAAATACATACGGGAGGACTATAAATAACAAGTTAGAAATAAACAAAGAGGTGGAAATTTTCTTTTTAGGAACGCTGGGCACCCCTTCTAATGCAAAATCTACAATACATTTCATAATGGAGGTACTTCAAGATCAACTCACAGAAGAGGAAAGTAATTTACTAGCCAAACCAATTACTAAGGAAGAGGTTGAGACAACATTAAAGGCAATGAAACATGATAAGGCTCCAAGTTTAGATGGCATGGATTTGTTTTTTTAGAGAGTGATAGGGAAGATGGTGTATGAGGCAATTGAGGAATTTTTCTAAAGAGGGCAATTATTGTCGGAGATAAACAAAACTCTATTGTGCCTTATAACAAAGGTGGAAGAAAAGAAAAAGTTAGTGATTTCCATCCTATAGCATGCTACAAATCATTTTATAAAATCATAGCAAAGGTTCTCTTAGAAAGAATGAAAAGTGTGCTTCCTAACCATATAGAAAAGTAGTAGGGTGCATTCATTATAAGTAGGCTTATTAGAGACAATATATTATTGATACAGGAGATGTTGAGGAACTATTCAAGAAAAAGAGGAAAGAAGAATTGAACAATCAAGATAGAATTAAAAAAAGCGTATGATTCCTTACATTGGGATTTCATCCTCAACTACATGAAAGCGTACAACTTTCCTATAATCTTTATAGTATGGATAAAACAATGTATAACAAGAGTTTCTTACAATAACTTAATCAATAAAGAACCCTCTAAAAAATTCAAAGGGTTAGAGGATTGTAACAAGAGGATCCTATGTCACCTCTCCTTTCTCTATATCATAGAGTTTCTGAACAAGTTGCCAGTCAGAGTCATAGAGAGGTCTCCTCTTTAAATTTCACTAAAAGTGCAAGAAATGTGGAATTCTAAACCTCAATTTTATAGATGAGCTACTCCTACTCTCGAGAGCTGATCATCACTCCATTTTTCACTTGTTACAACTCTAAGAATATTCACAAATGTTTTTAGGCTTAAAGTAAAAATTAGAAGAGTGGGATGTACTTATCTGCTAATGCAATATAGAATGCTCATTAGTTTTCTAATATTATAGGTATAAATGATATGTGCTTAATTGTTAACACATTTAATCCATGATACTTAGTGATTAATGCTTTAACATGCTTAAGACACCCACTTTAGTTCATATTTGATTTTAGGTACAATTTAGAAGCGAAAGAGCTAAAGTGAGATGAAAATGCAATATTTGAGCCGTCTTTTTAAGATTCACACTCATTTGTCTTCATGAAACAAGGTGAAGAAGGATTAGAGCAAGAGGATACATAAAGTAAGGCTGAATAGATCACTTAAAAAGAATTAAGAGAAGGCATTTTAGGTGACGGGGGATAGCTCCACTTTAAGGAACAAATCTGAACAATTAGCAATAAGAGGATGTGGCAGAGGTGGTTTTTATGACAGAGTTCATTGGAAAGGTCGAGGTAGAGGGTGGCCAGGAGTTCAATGTTACCATTGCCATCAATTTCGGCATATTGCATCAAATTGCTGGAGCAAAGGAAATCAAACAAGTTTTGTAGAAGAGAATGAAGCAGAAGAAAATGAAGAGGAATATAAGTTGTTCGTGGTTTTTTCTCATATTATTAATATGTCAAATGGTATTTAGTTTTTGGATAGTGGATGTTCTAATCACATGTTCGACATGAGATCACTGTGTAAGTAACTTGATGAGTCCCTGAAGATGCAACTTACACTTGGGGATAATAACCAAATTCAGATTGAAGGAAAGGGTACAGTTGTTGTCATAACAAGCCATGGTAATGTGAAGCACCTTCATAATGTTTACTAAGCTCCTAGTTTGGCACATAATCTATTAAGTGTTAGGCAACTCATGGCTAGTGGTTATTCAATTTTGTTTGATGATGGTGCATGTCTTGTTAGAGATAAAAAATCTGGTCAGGCTACTGTCAATGTGCAAATGACTGAGAACAAAGTGTTTCCTCTTGAAGTTTCGTGTGTAAACAATCATGTTTTTGTTCCTAGTGTGATGAAATGAGTCTAGACTATGGCATTTACTGTATGGGCATTTGAATTTCAATGGTCTGAAGGTGTTGGGTCATAAAAGGATGGTTTTTGGACTGCCTAAATTTGATTTGTTTAGTATGTGCAAAGGTGTATTTATGGGAAGCAGTGTAGGCAGTCATTTCCTATTGGAAAAGCATGGAGAGCATCTAATTGTCTTGAATTAGTTCATGCTGACTTGTGTGGACCTATGAGAACTAAATCAATTGGTGGAAGTCGATACTTTTTGTTGTTTATGGAAGATTTTAACCGTATGAGTTGGGTGTATTTTTTGAAATACAAATAAGAAGCAATAGAAAGTTTTAAGAAGTTTAAGGCTATGGTGGAGAAGCAAAGTGGCAGCAGTATAGTGACACTTCGTATAGATAGAGGTGGTGAGTTTCTGTCTTAATAATTTACTACATTTTGCGAGGAAAATGGCATTTGCAGGCAGCTCACTGCTCCTTACACTCCGGAGCAAAATGGTGTCGCTGAATGGAAGAATCGAACAGTTGTGGAGATGCAAGGAGTTTACTCAAAGGAAAAGGCCTCCCAACCAGTTATAGGCTGAAGCAGTTGCAACAGTAGTTTATTTGCTAAACATTTCTCCTACAAAGGTTGTGCTGAATCAAACTCTGTTTCAAGCTTGGAATGGAATGAAACCTTAAGTGACCACTTGAGTGTTTTTGATAGTATTGCCTATGCTTTGGTTAACTCTCAAGTACATAGTAAGCTTGATGAGAAATATGAAAAGTATGTCTTTATTGGCTATTGTTAACATTCGAAAGCATATAGGTTATTTAATCATGTTAATGGAAAAGTGATTGTTAGTAGAGATGTGACTTTTGATGAAGATGTAAGTTGCAAATGGGATGGAAGTATTGTCGTTTCAGAAGTGCAGATAGTGTCAGAAAATAAGGCAGTAGATTCAACTTCATCATTGCCTTTAATGCCTTTTACTCCAACACCTTCGACTTCGAGCAATGGAAGCAAAAGTTCTACTTCAAATTCAACCACTCCATGCTCAACTCCAAATGGTGGGGATTTTCTTATTGCCCTAAACAGCAACGGTCCTTCTTCGCCGAATGGATCTCCTCTAAGAAAGTTCAAATCTTTGGGTGAGATTTATGCAACATGCAATTTTGCTTTATTTGTTTCAGATCTAACATGTTTTGATGAAGTGATAAGTAAAAAGGAATGGTGTACTGCAATGAAAGAGGAGATTTTGGCTATCCAAAAAAATGATACATAGGAATTGGTGAACTTACCTAAAAGGAAGAATGCTATTGGATTGAAATGGATATTCAAGACAAAATATCATGTTGATGGTAGCATTCAAAAGCACAATTCAAAAGTACAGAACAAGATGTTTTCATTCACCAACCAGAAGGGTTTGTGGTTAGTGACAAGGAAGAGAAAGTATACAAGTTAAGAAAAGGCTCTTTACAGATTGAACCAGGCTCCAATGGCATGGTACAGCATGATTGACTCTTACTTTCGTGAGAGTGGCTTCGATAGGAGTGAAAATGAGCCCACTCTTTGCTTAAAGAAGGAAGGTAAAGATGACTTTCCTTTTGGTATGCCTTTATGTTGATTATATGATGTGTATGGGTTCATCTTACTCTCTTGTAGCTGATTTTAAAGATCGTACAAGGAAAAAGTTTGAGATGACAGATTTGGTATTGCTGCATTACTTTCTTGGGTTGGAAGTTCAGTAAGGTGAAGATGGGATCTTTATTTCACAAAAGAAATACGCTACTGATCTTTTTGAGAGGTTTAACATGTTGAATTGCAAGGTGGCAACCACTCCGATGAACTTGAATGAGAAATTAAAGCTTGAAGATGATTTATTTGACACATATAAGACTAGATATTTCATTTTTTGTTGGTGTAGTCTCAAGGTTTATGCAAAATACTTCAAAGCACCATCTTGGAGCAGCAAAAAGAATCATGCATTATGTAGTTGGAATAGTTGATATTGGAATATGGTATACCTAGGTGTCTAAGTTCAAATTACTTGGTTTCACTAACAATGATTGGGTAGGTTTTTTGGATGATAGTAAAAGCATTTCTGGTAGCATCTTTTCTCTCGATTTTGAAGCAATTTGATGGAGCTCAAAGAAGCAAGCCACAACAACATTACCATGATCTGAGGCAGAATATGTCAAACAATTTGATTAAGGAGATTGCTTAAAGATCTTCAACAGAAGCAGGAAGGAGCAATTGAGATTTTCTGTGATAACAAAGTAATAGTAGCAATGACCAAAAATCTAGCATTCCATGGAAGAACAAAGCATATAGAAATCAAGCATCACTTCATTCGAGACTTGGGTGCAAAAGGAGAAGTGGTGATGAAATTCTGCAGTTCAGAACAATAAGTTGCTGATGTTCTTACCAAATCACTTGCTAGTAGAAAGCATGACTTCTTCAGAACTAAACTTGGTGTGACCAACTTTGAATCAAAGGGGGGGCATGTTGAAATGTGATTCCAAAGTTGTAGCGCCACTCTCCTAGTGTTTGACCAAGTCCTAGCTACTTTGTTGGTAATTTATTATTAATGTCTGTCATGATCTCCAGTTAGTAGCAAGTCAATTTTCAATCATGGTCCATGTTTATGTTTCATTTGAGCTTTTATAGGAGTTAGTTATGTATTTGGATCGTATATATAGGAACCTTGAGTCTTTGTGTTTACTGCACTTTTGCGTAATAAAAGTTCTATTTATCCAAAGCTTTCCCATCAGTTTCTTTTGTAAATTTCTGTTTTAGTTATATGTCCAACATTTTTTGTGGTATCAGAGCCAGGTTCGACATATCTGGGCATAGAAGCAAAAGGTATTTGTGAAGTCAAAGAGTCATGGCAGCCAATGGAGTATCACTTAGCATATCTCAGCCTTTGATCCCTATTTTCAAAGGTGATAGTTATAAATTATGGAACATCAAAATGAAAACTCTATTTAAGTATCAAGACTTATGGGACTTGGTAGAAAATGGGTATCTGGATCCAGATGAAGAGGCAAGGTTAAAGGAAAACAAAAAGGACTCTAAGGCACTATTTTTCATTCAACAGGTTATTTATGAAACTATTTTCACCAGAATTGTTGCAGCAACTACTTCACAAGAAGCATGGATGATTTTAAACAATGAGTATCAAGGCTCATCAAAGGTAATCACGGTGAAACTTCAAACTCTTCATTATAACTTTGAAATGTTAGCAATGAAAAGCAATGAAACTTCGCAAGATTATTTGTCTAGAGCAACCAAAATTGTTAGCCAAATACGATGAGCAAATTACTGATTAAACTGTTGTTACAAAAGTTTTGAGGAGTTTAACTCCAAAATTTGATCATATGGTGGCTGCAATTGAGGAGTCTAAGGATTTATCTATTTTGTCATTTGATGAGCTAATGGGTTCTTTGCAAGCACATGAAGTAAGGCTAAATAGATCACTTGAAAAGAATGAAGAGAAGGCATTTCAGGTGACAGGGGATAGTTACACTTTAAGGAACAAATCTGAATAACCAGCAGTAAGAGGATGTGACAGAGGTGGTTTTTATGGTAGAGGCTGTGGCAAAGATCGAGGTAGAGGGTGGCCAGGAGTTCAGTGTTACCATTGCCATCAATTTGGTCATATTGCATCAAATTGCTGGAGCAAAGGAAATCTAGTAAGTTTTTCTCATGCTACTAATGTGTCAAATGGTTTTTGGTTTTTGGATAGTGCATGTTCTAATCACAAGTCCGACATGAGATCACTATTTAAGGATCTTGATGAGTCCTTGAAGATGCAACTTACACTTGGGGATAATAACCAAATTCAGATTGAAGGAAAAGGTACAGTTGCTGTCACAATAAGCCATGGTAATATGAAGCACCTTCATAATGTTTACTATGTTCGTAGTTTGGCACATAATCTATTAAGTGATGGACAACTCATGGCTAGTGGTTATTCAATTTTTTTATGATGGTGCATGACTTGTTAGAGATAAAAAATCTGTTCAGGCTATTGTTAATGTGCAAATGACTGAGAACAAAATGTTTCCTCTTGAAGTTTCGTGTGTAAACAACCATGTTTTTGTTACTAGTGTGATGAATAAGTCTAGACTGTGGCATTTATGGTATGGGCATTTAAATTTCAATGGCTTGAAGGTGTTGGGTCAAAAAAGCATGGTATTTAGACTGCCTAAAATTGATTCGTTTAGTATGTGCGAAGGGTGCATTTATGGGAAGCAGTATAGGCGTCATTTCCTATTGGAAAAGCATGGAGAGCATTTTATTGTCTTGAATTAGTTCATGCTGACTTGTGTGGACCTATGAGAACTGAATCAATTGGTGGAAGTCGACACTTTCTACTGTTTACGGAAGATTTTAGCCATATGAGTTAGGTGTATTTTTTGAAATACAAATGAGAAGCAATAGAAAGTTTTAAGAAGTTTAAGGCTATGGTGGAGAAGCAAAGTGGCGGCAGCATAGTGACACTTCGTATAGATAGAGGTGGTGAGTTTCTATCTAAAGAATTTACTACATTTTGTGAGGAAAATGGCATTTACAGGCAACTCACTGCTCTTTAAACTCCGGAGCAAATTGGTGTTGTTGAACGGAAGAATCGAACAGTTGTGGAGATGGCAAGGAGTTTACTCAAAGGAAACGACCTTCCTAACCAGTTATGGGCTTAAGCAATTGCAACAGTAGTTTATTTGCTGAACATTTCTCCTACAAAGGTTGTGTTGAATTAGACTCCGTTTGAAGCTTGGAATGGAATGAAGCCTCAAGTGACCACTTGCGTGTTTTTAGTAGTATTGCCTATGCTTTGGTTAATTCTCAAGTGCGTTGTAAGCTTGATGAGAAATATGAAAAGTATGTCTTTATTGGCTATTATCAACATTCCAAAGCATATAGGCTATTTAATTCTGTTAATGGCAAAGTGACTGTTAGTAGAGATGTGATTGTTTACGAAGATGCAAGTTGGAAATGGGATGGAAGTACTGTTGTTTCAGAAGTGAAGATAGTGTCAGAAAGTAAGGCAGTAGATTCAACTTCATCGTTGCCTTGAATGCCTTCGACTCCAACACCTTCGACTCCAAGCAATGGAAGCAGAGGTTCTACTTCAAATTCAGCCATTATATCCTCAACTCTAAGTGGTGGAGATTTTCTTATTGCCCCAAACAGTAGCAGTCCTTCTTCATCTGATGGATCTCCACCAAGAAAGTTCACATCTTTGAGTGAGATTTATGAAAAGTGCAATTTTGCTTTACTTGTTTCAGATCCAACATATTTTAACGAAGTGACAAGCAAAAAGGAATGGTGTACTACAATGAAAGAGGAGATTTTGGCTATCCAAAAAATTGATACATGCGAATTAGTGAACTTACATAAGGGGAAGAATGCTATTGGATTGAAATGGGTATTCAAGACAAAATATCATGTTGATGGTAGCATTCAAAAGCACAATGCTTGACTAGTGGTAAAGGGGTATTTGTAGCAATAAGGTGTAGATTACGACAAGGCCTTTTCTCTCGTCGATCATTTCGAAACGGTGAGAACGATTTTATCATTAGCTGCTCAATTGAAGTGGGTTTTTTTTTATCAATTTGATGTCAAGTCTGCTTTCTTAAGTGGAGAACTAGAAGACGATGTTTTCATTCACCAACCAAAAGGGTTTGTGATTAGTAGCAAGGAAGAGAAAGTATGCAAGCTCAAAAAGGCTCTTTACGGATTGAAGCAGGCTCTAAGGGAATGGTACAATAAAATTGAATCTTACTTTCATGAGAGTGGCTTCGATAGGAGTGCAAATGAGACCACTCTCTACTTAAAGAAAGAAGGTAAAGATGACTTCCTTTTGGTATGCCTTTATGTTGATGATATGATATATATATAGGTTCATCTTACTCTCTTGTAGCTAATTTTAAAGATTGTATGATGAGAAATTTTGAGATGACAAATTTGGGATTGCTACATTACTTTCTTGGGTTTGAAGTTCAGCAAGGTGAAGATGGGATCTTTATTTCACAAAAGAAATACACAACTAATCTTCTTGAGAGGTTTAACATGTTGAATTGCAAGGTGGCAACCACTACGGTGAACTTGAATGAGAAATTGAAGCTTGAAGATTGTACTACAATAGCTGACGCAAGAACTTTCAGAAGTTTAGTTGGTGGACTGATTTATTTGACTCATACAAGACCAGATATTTCATTTTCTATTGGTGTGGTCTCAAGGTGTGGTCTCCTAGTGTTTGACCAAGTCCTAGATAGTTTGTTGGTAATTTGTTATTAATGTCTGTCGTGATCTCTAGTTAGTAGCAAATCAGTTTTCAGTCATGGTCCATATTTATGTTTCAGATGAGCTTTTATAGGAGTCAGTTGTGTATTTAAATCTTATATATAGGAACCTTGAGTCTTTGTGTTTACTGCACTTTTGAGCAATAAAAGTTCTGCTTATCCAAAGCTTTCCTATCAATTGCTTTTGCAGATTTCTGTTAGAGATAGTTTGACACTGATTATCAAATAAAATTTATGAATACTTATAATTCTTCAAGTTCAAATCTTCTAAAACTCTATTTCTTGTAACCCTAGTAATAAATAGTTGTATTATAATTAACTTACTTGACATATCTTTTAAACATCTTTTCAAAGACCTATAGCTTAGTTTTTTAGAGTTTATGTTTTCTTTTTATTAGACAAAGATCATTAGCAAGGATTATATAAGCTTGTGACATCTTTTCTTATTCTTTTCTTCTACTCTTTTCTTCCATATTATGATTTGTTTATTTATATTTCCATTTAATTATGTTTAGTAACTAGAAACTTTAATTAAGTTTAGGGGTGTTGCTTGTAAGAATTTATTCAATTATTTATAGATTTTTTAATTATTTTATTTGTCAAATTTATTCTCCTTAATCTTAATGTTGGATTTGTGATTGACCATCATAGATTCAATCTTAAGGATTGTATGAAGGAATAATAGGTGAAGTAGATTCTCTGCACTAGAAGAATATTATCCTAGTCTATGGTAATAATTATATAGATTAACTATACTTAATTAGTTTGATTAGTATAAATTATAAATATATACGTGGTAGTTATTTAATTATATATACCTATATGCCTTGAAGTGGTAATAAATACCTTTGGTTAATTTTTATTTCAACCTAGATAATCAATTGTTTATGATAATTGAAATTTCATATAAGTGAACATCGAATCCCTAATGTTTAAATTATTGATCTTTCTCTGTTACTTTGTTTGCTTTCTTTTTGTCCTTTAGTTTAGTAATTAAATCTTTTTAAATGAACTCCCAGGTTTTATTTTATTAGTTTGTTTAAGTAAGATTAATGTAATTATCGAATTGTACTTTATGTGATCAATACTCTTGAATCACTCCAATTTTAGTAAGCTATTTACTATTTAATCTATACGTATGTAGATATAAAGGAAATTAGGTATGTGGAAATATACTAATAGTTTAGGTTGAAAGAACTAGTTCTTTAAAGATAAGAAATGATGTTTAGAATCATATCTTCAAAAGTAAATCAAGTGATGGAGTTGATAAGTGTTAGACCCCGTTACCGGAGCCCAACTATTAAACCGTAAAACGTGAAACTTAGCCATCTTGCCTTGTAGGGTTTACTCCATTTAACCCTAATTAGCCGTCTCTTTTTTTTTTGAACTATTTACATTTTGAAACCCTTAATAGACATGAATCATACCTTGTTCACATTCTATCATCTCGAATTTCACTTGCAACATCTTCAATGTCGGGCCCATTCAAAACATGTCTCATACTTGAACTCAACTTG
>JAOSBP010000004.1:6802631-6814691 GCA_027563825.1 Erythroxylum mucronatum
AGAGTTTCTTGGCTTAGATTGTAGCTTGGAGCATTCTCTACACCTTTAATGCTTGAACTTTCTTCAAACTAGCTCTTGATCTCTTGGAATCACAAACCCTAGCTAGCCTCATCTTCTTCTCCTCTTTTCTCCATGGACGAAATGCTCTCCCTTCTCTCCTCTCTCAAATTTCGTAGGTGCTCTTCTCTCCAAGGTAAGGCCACTCTCCTTTTTATTTCCTTTTTATACTACTTATCTTAACTTAAGCCCAATAGCCTTTTAGCCCATTTGATCCTTCTCTTCTCATTCTCTTTCACTTGCCTAGTCATTTAAGCCCAACCCTTCATTTCAAACTTCAAGCCCATTTGTCTTTTAAGGCTACTCTTCTTTTCCTAATTATCTTGGGCCCAAAGTCCATTTTGTCATTTAATCCCAACTAACACTTCTAACACATTTAATTCTATTAATTCATGCTACCTACCTTATTTATGTCATCATTAAATCCTCTTATTTTTATATCACCACTTAAGCCCAACTTGGGTCCAAGGCCCATTTGAGTCCATTTCTTATGTATTTTATTAAGCCCAATTTGCAATAGAACTTAAAAGGGCCTTGTCCACTTATCATCTTAGGCAAACCTCTTACTTAAGCCCAACTTAACTTAAGCCCATTAGGCCCAATCATCCTCTTCCCTTCTCTTTATTTCCTCCTCTTCTTCTTATACTACTACTTCATAACTTAGGCCCATTCATTTATTTCTCTTATTCTTCTTTCTTCTTTTTATTTTCTTTGGGCCCATTACTTCATTTAAGCCCAATTCATTTAATTCTTCCAACTAACTTATCTAACACATTTTATTATAATTAATCATTAATCAACTAACTTATTTTATGCCACCTTACTTAATCAATAACAACTTAATTAAATATTAATACTAATCATGCTTAATTAAGCTAATCATGATTAATTAACATAAAAGAAAATTCGGGGCTAACAATAAGACTAAATTCAAGTGTTGTCAAAAGAAGTTGGTCGGAGGTTTTACAGGTAGACCATCTCATTTGAAGAGACACATGGACTCCTGCAACAAAAGGAAGAATATAATAGGAGGTTAAAAATTTTTTTTCCTACTTTTAACCTAATGAAAAGAAAGAGTGAAATGACTGTCATGATTTATGATTTTCTCATATTTAAACTGTAGCACCCCACTCCCGCAATGACCCAAACCCGACATTGTGGGTGATATCTAAGTCCGTGCCCCTGCGACGGTGGTGTGCTAGAGCACTCAATCATTTAGAAATCGGTACAAATTGTTTTTTGAAACCACAAACATAATATGCGGAAATCGATACTCAAATTGGGCCCACATTCATATTTTCCCCTAAAGTTCAAAGACGAATTTTACATTCATCCACCAATATACTGCACCCAGTTCTTACCTTCATGAAATTTTGAGACTCTTAAAGACAGAATCGAAATTCACATGCATGTATGCTGACATGCTACTGGGCATGAAATGCAAATTTTTCTAACTCTCACGTTGCTATTCTCTCCATTTTGAAATATGAGTTCTAACCCTTAATATGAGAACGGGATGTTACATAAACATTTACAAACAAAGATGATCTTAGAGAATAAATATGTACACTCTATTCTTAATAATCAAAATTTTAGACGTTTGTTTCATCAATTTAATTAACCTTTAAGATACCAAGTTGTAATACAATAATGAAAGACATCTTTAAGATTTACAAAGAACAAAAGAATACAATGAAGACATTATTGAGTAATCAAGGATGGGATGATATCATATTAAATATGTGAACAACTGACAATCAAGGGATATATGGCAGTGATGGCAAATTACATTGATAACGAATGGACTTTACACAGTCGAATGCTATAGTAAATAATATTCTTTAATTTTTTAACTATTTTTATTAATTATATTATAATTGATATTTGTTTATGTTTTTAGATGGTAGGCTTATTTCATATAAATCAATAGATCAGGCCTAAGGACCAAATGAACTATGTGACATGACATTTTCTCCAAAATAACATTATTTTGGATGGCTTGTTTGGGCTCAAGCTCTAGCCAAGTGACACTAGTCCCTTGGACTTTTAACTATTTTAACTGTTTGAAGGCTAACTCATGTTATTCATTGTATATAAATCCCTCCTTTGAGGAGAGTTACATTAATAGGACAATAATGCTTCCAAAATGATGAATGAATTTATGTTAATACCTTACTAATATGAGAAATTCACAAAAACATCCAAGAAGCCCATCAATCATTGAAATTAAGTATTTGTCTTTGAATGTTATATTATTCATAGCCCGATGGTCTACACAAAATCATTAAACCCTATATGCTCTTTTTACTAATGGATTTTGTCATGAGAATGGGCTATTACTAGTTCTTATCAATCCATATTATAGAAGTTCTCTCACCATCTTTTCTATTACATTTTTTTTGGTAGTAATGGTACAAATATGATTTGACACTTAATAGCTCTGTGTTTGGCTGGAAGGGAATGCAGTGATCATGTGATCGTTTTGTAGTAGGTTATAGGATAGTTTAAATGTTAGTTTATGCCCTACAGCTAATTGATTAGTTGTATTTTAGTGACAAATTAATTTAAAGGCATTCTTTATCTTGTACACGTTTATATGTATATGATAAAGTATAGGATAATTATACACTGCAAATAAAATTATAATGAGATTATAATTATGAGATTTATATTGCATTTATGTATTACCCTTAAATTGTTCCTAGCTATTGTTCTATTAAGACTGGACATTAATAGATCGTAAAAAGACTAACACATGTTTTATTTTTCCTTATGAAGGAAGTAGTCGATCTCAATGAGTAAAGTATGGAGATACTTAAACAAAACATTTCGATGCTTGTTAGAGAACAAGTTCACTAAACTGACCCAATATGAGAAATCCATTTGAAACATTACTTGTATGTTTATGAAAATTCTCATTATGATGAATATATAAGTGATCCTTTGACTTGAGGTCTCAAAATTTATCTTTTATAGGGATTGATATGTTTTGATATTACTTATAAGCTATTTTAATTATAGATAGCTCAGTCGGTAGTCATTAAATGTCGCATGAATTATATAGAGGAAGTTAAGTGATCAAGATAGGATTCGTCACCCTAATGGGGTGTTTGGTTGAGAGGAATGGTTATTTCATTCCTTATCTATTCCTGGTAACAGGATGTTACTTTGTTTAGTTGAAAAAATTATATGAAATAGATAATCCTAAGGTTTAGTTATTCTTGAATTTACATAATATCTAAAGACACCCCTCCCTTATCTTTAGCTATTCCTGAAATGGTAGTGGTGAATAATAATGATAAAATTAATAATAATAAAAATTAGTAATAATAAATTATTATCAATAATAATATATGTTTGATATAATTTTTTTTGCTATAACGTTTTAAATATTTTGTATTATCCTTAGTTTAATATTTGTGAGATAATTAAATAAAATATTTTGTATTATCCTTAATTTTTTATCTGTGAGATAATTAAATAATCTCTTTTTTATATGAACTGTAACTATTATTTATATGTAAAATATGTAAAATTAATATTAATGAAAAAAAGATATAGTTGTTATTTCAAATATATATTATTGTGATTTTTTTGAGACATGGTTGATGCAAAATTAAAAATTATATAATACAATATGTTAAGGGGCTATCTTATAATAATTTTAAAATTTTATCCTAAACGGTACCCAATATTAATTAATGCCAGTATTGTATCATATCAAATTCGAATCCGATAATCAATTGAATACGATATTTATTTAATTTTTGTTTTTATTATAGATTGTTGTGCATACTAATTTATTGTTTATTACAGTTTAATACCATATTAAATGTAAAATATGAAATTGAGAAATTGTTTAAGCTCTTTATTGCTGGACTTGGGATTTAATTTACCGATTAAATACAAGCGTTTGACTGCGTCATTCTTTTTCGTTGATTTTTATTATTCTTAAAGCTAATAATTAAGATTAATTAGATCATATCTCTTTCAAATTAATTATATTTAAAAATATAAATTAATTTATTCTAAATTCTAGGATCTAATATTGGTATAAAATTTTTTAAGTAGATATATAACCTATTAATTTCTTCTTATCTTAATTTGCATTATTTCTTAGGCATATATTGATATTAGTTTATCATAATTTTGTTTTTTCGTAAAGTATAATACTTTCTGAACCTTATTTTTAAATTCTCATACGTAAAATATTATTTTTAAATACAAAAAACTGTATATCAATATCACCACTCCCAGTTGGTCATTTTCTGAGTCAAACTGCTACTCGTAAGCAAGACTTTTGAATTGGTAGACATATAAAAGCTAATCTTTACCGGTTGGACCACTCTCTTTAATAAAATATTAGCATATTTTACGATTAGATCAAAAAATCACAACCTTAAGGCAAATGTACGGTGGCCCCCTCTATCTTAGGCTACAACATTGCTATGAAGATCATAGATATAATTGCTCTCGTCAGGGTTTTCTACTTGCTTAGACTAATTATCATGAAGTTGACCAGTCGGCTCCAGGCATTCATGATCAGAATCTAGCATAACATTGTTCTAATTTTCCTGTTACAAGCCTAAGGGCTGCTCTCATTTGTATAGTTCATTAATGGTTCACTGAAGCTGGATAAAACACAGTTTACCAAAGAAAGAACTTGTTACTATCAATTTCATGTGAATAACCACGTAAAACTATATGCAAAGAATGAAGAAACCATCCTGTGGCAGTGGCAGGAAAGACTACCCACCAGTTGCAATATTAAACCACCCCTGATAAGTAACAAAATATACAACAGTTGCACAGGAATCTGCAGACTCAGAAATCTTACAGCAATAACGTCTGCTAGGAGAGTTGTGAGCATGATCTCGTGCTAGATTGCAATTGTACATTAGACTAGCATGGTCTTCGTATCTATATTTCGACTAGGAAAAAGGTTAATGTTGATAGTTTCAGAATAGAGCTGCGTTTAGTCTGCTCTATTCATTCTTCGGTCATCAGAAGTGTTTGCATTCGTCTCCAATTTACTCCAAGCATATCCTGCAATTTGGAGGTTGATGGCATAGAAGCACAGCAGAATAGAATGCACGACATGTAATCTATCGGGGATCTGATCACAACGTATTATGGTGCACACAAAAGATTTATTGTTCATCTAAAGAATTCAAATCAATATAATTAAGAACTATTGGCATTGAACTCAGATAAACTGAGTCAATAGACACAAGTTTGCAGGCATGGCACCAGAATGTCACACACCAAACTACAAGATATAATCCTTGGATAGATGTTTCACATCATATCATGGTAAAATAAACAATAATTGTTTGGAACATCAAGAATGAGAACAACCACTAGTGCTTAAAACTGGGTGGAGTGGAGACAGTTGAAGCCCCCTTGTCCGGGTCACCAATTTATCCCAACACGAGATGATTGCCAATATTGGATTATATTAAAAGCCTGTCAACATATTGATCAGCAAATAATGTCTTTGTAGGAGATTTTGGAGTTCACAACCTTCCCATCTAGAATTATTCCTGACCCCAAATGCAGCGGGTAGTTCTTGTTTGGGAAGTAGAAAGTATTGCAGTTAGAAATTTTTAAAAGCCTAACAATCAATCAGGCTTTAGTCTTTTTTAGATTAGGCTTCAAGCCGAGTCTGTGACGTCAAATCGGATCCAACACGTAGCATTAATAAAAGAGCAAGCTTCACATACCGCCCTTGTGAATTCACAGCTCCAAATAAGACATCTCAGGGCAAGCAAAATCCAAGATGCTTTTATGGCTTCCCTGTTATGAAATAAAATGAAGAATAGAAGAGAGAGGGAGAGGAGGAGAAACAGAAGACTCCAGAAGAAGAACAGAGAGCTGGAGAGAGAGAGAGATAGAGAGAGACAGAGAGAGAGAGACACACAAACATTACATTAGCTAATTCATGCCATGTGTGAGAACCGTTACATTTCTTATACCCCTTACAGCTGTATAACAGCATTATTATTATTTTATACGTAACATTCCCAAACTACCAGATAGGTAACCACACCATTCATGCTGTTTAATTAAGCTTCAACTCTTTTCATAATTGTTATTACAACTGAAATTTAGGTTGGCCGTAGCAATCTTTTCAATAACAAGGCATGTTCGTTCTATCACAGAGAAACACCTGAATCTGCAGCATAGAGATGGAAGATGCTCTATCAAAGCTAATCCTCAGCTTTCTTTGAGATGGCCATTACATTAAAATTGAGCGAGAGGGGATTCTGCTGAATGATGCGGGCAATAACTTTAGCAGCATCCTGTTATGCAATATGATATTTGAAGAGTTAAGATTCAGTACTAATTATAATCATCTGTGATAGTTATTTACAAAATTTATCCAACATTTTACAAGGGTGTCAAATGAAGACTTAAAATGACAACAAATGATTGGAATCACATGATCATAAGAAGATCAATAATGATTTACATTTGGTTCTAACTTGCATGTATCCAACATTTCACAAGATTCGAACGACATATCATAAGAACATCAATAATAATTTACATTTAGATTCTACCTTGCATGTATCCAACATTTCACAAGAAAGGAATCAATAATAATTTATATTTAGATTCTACCTTGCATGAATCCAACATTTCACAGGAAAGGAATGACAAGAAGATCAATAATAATTTACATTTAGATTCTGCCTTGAATGTATCCAACATTTCACAAGAAAGTGTTATGTGCCCAAGCTTGGGATTAAGTCCAAGGACGATTCTCAGGAAAGTTAATCTCTTTCTTCTTATTTACATTGGTTCTCTTCTTTGCAGAACCTATTTTTGGTGATGAAAAACTGGCAGCACTTGTCAAAGACAAGGTCTGCCGAGATTGGCTAAATTACTCTACTCCTAATTAGCTAATTTTAATGTAACTTCTTCCTTACTTTATTGCGTAACATAATAGCCTTATATAGGCAAAGAAACATAACTCCTAGAAAGACTCCTATTCAAGCTGTTTTAGGACTCTTAGAAAGACTCTTATTCAAGCTGTTTTTATTAACATAACTATAACAGAAACTAGTGCAGAAATAATAGGGAAATAATAGACTTCTACTAAAAATAAAGTACTCCTCTAATAGACTCCTAATAAAACACTCATACTCCTCTAATAGATTCCTAATAAAACACTCATCCATATCATTACTCCCCTCTTCCACATTGAGCTTGCCCAAAAGCTCGAAATCAAGTTATGCCAGTGATAGTATGCAAAGATATCTCCTCTTCTTCCTCAGAATCCAACACCTTAATCCAAAATAGTCTCTTACATTTGTGCCCCACAGAACAAAACTCGTCACAAATGTAGCACAACCCCTTCTCTCTTCTTTCAGCCATTTCCGCTTTGGTTAAGTGTCTTCCCGTCGGGGTGGGAGTACTTGCTATACTGGAGGTTGTTGTTTTAGCCCCTGAGTTTATCTTACTTCCTAAAAGTGTGGCTGCACTCGAGCTGGTGTTGTTACTACTACTGTCCAGTTGCAAAGATGGCCATAAGGTGGTGTTTCGGTTGTGCCTCTTGCCTCTTAGGTGTATTGCATCTGCATACTCTGTAATTTCTTTCACATGCCCTTGCTAAGTTCATTGCAGCCCCAAGATAAACAGGATATTGCATCTCCACCTCGATTCGCAACCCTTCTACCAACCCAGCCGTGAATAAATTTACTTGTAGGTCTCGTGGAAGCCCTATGGTTCGAGCCAACAGTGTTTGGTCTTCTGTGCTCCCTGTCTGTTTGAGGTTTGCCAATTCTCCTATAAGGTTGTTGCTAAGGTGAGAGTCGAATCTCATATTGCAATGGTTTTTGAAAGAGTAACAATACATCCTGGTTCTTCTTGTTCAAGTTGGAAGAACCTAAGTTGGGCCTCCCCCATTAAATGAAAAGCAACCAATCTTACCATCTCCTCCTCCGCTATTTGTTGGGTTAGGAAAACTGCTCACACTTGTGAAGCCAAATCAACGGATCCATCGAGCCATCGTACGTTGGAAATTCCATCTTAGTATATTTAGGCACATTCTTGCCCCACCGCCCCCATCGGTCCTCTCCTCCCGTGGTGGTGGTGATGGTGCCTAATAATCGCTCGCTTTGCACCTTCCAACCTTGCAAGCATATGGATAATCTCTGCATATTAAGCCTTCAATTCTCGCTGCCCCATCTCTAATGCCCGTAACCTCTGATCCATCTGCCAATCTACCGAAGATTGCTCTGCAACTGAATGGCCCGTTTCGTCCATGAACTCCTGCTCTGATACCAAATTGTTATGTGCCCATGCTTGGGATTGAGTCCATGGACGATTCTCAGAAAAGTTAATCTCTTCCCCCTTATATACGTTGGTTCCCTTCTTTGCAGAATCTATTTTTGGTGATGAAAAACTGGCAGCAATTGTCAAAGACAAGGTCCACCGAGATTGGCTAAATTACTCTACTCCTAATTAGCTAATTTTTATGATAACTTCTCATTTACTTTATTGCATAATGTAATAGCCTTATATAGGCAAAGAAACATAAAAGTTCAACCTAAACTAGGACAACATAAAAAGTTCCACCTAAACTAGGACAACATAAAAGTTCCACCTAAACTAGGACTCCTAGAAAGACTACTATTCAAGTTGTTTTAGGACTCTTAGAAAGACTCCTATTTTAACTGTTTTTATTAACATAACTATAACAGAAACTAGTGCAAAAACAATAGGAAAACAATACACTTCTACTAAAAATAAAATACTCCTCTAATAGACTCCTAATAAAACACCCATACTCTAATAGATTCCTAATAAAACACTCATCCATATCAGAAGGAATCAATAATAATTTATATTTAGATTCTACCTTGCATGAATCCAACATTTCACAAGAAAGGAATGACAAGAAGATCAATAATAATTTACATTTAGATTCTACTTTGCATGTATCTAACATTCACAAGGTTGATGGCATGATCATAAGAACATCAATAATAATTACATTTAGATTCTACCATGCATGTATGCAACATTTCACAAGATTGGAAGGGCATGATCATAAGATCAATAATGATTTACATTTGTCCAAGTCACATGTTCATGTTCCACAAAATATAAGACTCATTAGCATAAGCAAACAAACTAAGATAAATTTCGTATAACCATAAGTAACATTATTCTAGTTTCTAATGTCATTTAATCTTCCATTTTCTTTTACCAATCAAAGGCAACTATTAAGTTTACGTCATGTCACTCCAATCTCGTGAATACATGCAACATAAAACCCAAATGTAAATCATTATTGATCTTGTTATGATCATGTCGTCCCAATCTTGTGAAATGTCAAATGTTGGATATATGCAAGTTAGAACCAAATATAAATCATTAGTGATCTTATGATCATGCCATTCCAATCTGTTATTTCAAGCCTTCATTTGACAACCTTGTGAAATGAAGGATACATTTCAAGACAATGTTTCCCTCATTGTCACTGATAGAACTAATTATCATTTTCTTATCTGGCCAAAATTTCTAGAGTCTTAAAAATTCCAAGAAACAATGATGAGGGATGTCCATATACCAACCTGTAATAAGCTGCCAGGTGAGGTTGGACCATGAGATATTGGTCCTGACTTTTCTCCATCAAGCTCAAAAAGTTCCCCTATAAGCAACACATCCAGAAATTAATTATGTTGCCATGGGAACAGCAGTAGTAGTAGAACCATTCACATCATCAACCATAAAAATATTTACAAAACTCATTTTTCACTTGTTATAATTCCACACTCAAAGAGTGTTAAAAGATAATAAAACAAGAGAGAGACAGAGAAATTAAGAAAATATATACCATCCACACACGTGAAACAGATGTAATGCTCGTCCACCCAGTCTGGAGCCTACACAAAGAAGAAATCGGTAAGAGAAACACATTAGCTGAAAGAAACATACAACAGTTACAATGTCCAAAACCTTGTTAGGCTTATCTATCACACGTTAATTTCAACAATGGGCACATCGAGAATATAATAATGACATAGACTAAGGAGGACCACAATATACTTTAAAAATGTTTAATTACTAGCATTGTTGTTTTTTTCTCAACAAAATTATATCCAATATCAATATCCAGTCCAAAACTAACCTCTGTCTCACCAGCTGTAGCAGCTACAGAATGCGCAACCTCCATTTCTTTATCATTCTCAAGGAAAACTGCACGCTAATCAAAGTGTACATAGAATAAACAAAAATAAATAAGGAGTCACCATTCAATTATCATGAGGATCTTTAGTTCTGAATGCACAGGTTGCAGATGGTCGGTATGAAGGGAGAAGGGGGAGGAATAGAAGTGAAACCTGAAATGGATCCATGCTAGCAGTGGCTTTGAAAAATCTATCCAAGAATGATCCCTCAGCTGAAAATAACAAAGTGCTAATCAACAATAAGGACGATGACATATAATAAAAAACAGAATTTGACCTTGTCTTTTCAACCAGAGAAGAACAATTACAAAATAAAAACTGCATATTTCTCAACCTGCAAACACAATTTTCTAATAGTTTGACCCCTACCGTTCCGTACTGCATTTTCTAAGTAGCGTTTTCCAATAGAAATACATAATTAGAAATTTTCCTTTTTGACGATGAAAAAATGTTTTGTATTACCCTCTGAATCTTCCAACAGCTATATGATTTGTATAGTTTTAAATAGCTTATTAAAAAGTATGATGATGAACAGTGTCATTGCAAACAAGAATTCTTGGTGACAGAATTATATTGGAATAAATTTCAGAAAAACTTGGATTTTTTTGTTGCAACTACCACTGATCAAACTCTTTAACTTTTTGTTTGTTGTAACAATCAAACTAGACATAATTTTGTATTCTATTTTTCCCATATTAATCACAACCTTCCAAATGCGTTCATTGAGGGTGTAATGCTTAATGCAGACTCAATCATTTCTCAAGCTGGTAGTTGTTAAAATGTCTATTCAGATATACTAATATGGATAGCAACAATTGCGAAATTTTGACTTACATTGGATGCATTGATAAATGCCTATCAACGCAAAATTTATATAATATTATCAAGGTTCCCTATTAAATCTGCATAAAAAGGCTTTTGACCTTGATCGAAATATTAAAAGGTTGAGGACTTCATTTGAAGACTATACTGAAGCTGATATCTATTTTGGCGGTTAATCCATTTCATTTTTATCCATGATCATTTGCCTCTTCAAATTCAGAACAGTAGATCCATAAACATACAGTTCTTCAGGGTTTCCCTATGGAATCGATATGAACTACAATTGCATCGCAAATTAGCTCAACATCAAAAGCCCATGTTTGTTAAAAATCTTCTTCCATTAGTGCAGCCAATCATAATGCAACTACAATATCACCAGGTCCACGTAAGCAAATAAATACCTACCAAAATGAGGATATACATTTGACATTGGTCTTTCCCCTTATTTCATAAGTAAGTGTTTTAGAAATGTTTGTTTATGAGAACATTGATTTCAAGTAATCACGTAATGTTATGTGGATGTTATGAGAATTCATAGGTATTTTATTCATGCACTTCTAGCAACAAAAAGGAAAAATAGGAGAATTAAAAAAGAAGAGCAACTTACATAGCTTGATATTTGAAGACATGTTTCCAACGGCATGAAGTAGTCCTATCGTTCCACAAGCATTACCCACTGTTTGCTTCATGAAGTAAACTTTTCTGTTTGGTTCCTGTAGCCAAAAGACACAAGCAATAATAAATGCTTGTGAACCAGGAAGAGTAGGAAATGCTTCTAGGTACTTTTCTTCTCCATAAAAGCAAATTTCAACAAAGTGTGGAGAGGGAACAATCAATTCAATTCGACAGTAAGTATCTAGAATCAATCTAACCTTATGAGGCATCCTCATTTCAAAATGCACTAATTGATGAAACATACAATTTTCAAACACAAAATGCTCCTGGATTAGGCTTTCTGATGAGCACAAGCAACTCAAATGAT
>JAOSBP010000004.1:6883904-6899912 GCA_027563825.1 Erythroxylum mucronatum
AGATTCTAAGGCTAAATATAAGTAGCTGAAATCATGGATTTAATTGTTGTTGCTGAATCATAGGACATACGTTATCACCTTGGTTGTTAACCAAAAAATTGATGCTATGAAGTACTCGATGTAGAGAGAAAGAGATAAAAGAACTCCAACTCAATTTATCACTTTTACAAAGCATTTGTGACAACTATAACAGCTATTCTGAGAGAGAAAATTTGAAAATTCAAAAGATCCTTTTTACCGAATAGAGAAATATCTAATGTGGAGCAGACACTTAATAAAATTTTTTGAACTCCTATAAATTATATTAGAAGAAAAGGAAAGCTAACAACCAATAAACAAGTCAAACCCCATTTTATATTTCAATGAGGCGCGACGCTAACGAATGGTGATTGCTACCTCTCTATGTATAATGTCGTATCGGGACGGGATCATCTGCCCATTTTTCCCTGTCCCTATTCTGTCCCATGAATCTCAGCCATTTATTTATGTGGGTCCCGCATAAATAAATGGCTGAGATTCATGAGATAGAATAGGGACATAATAAAATGGATAGATCGCATCTTGTTGACATTGTTTTTCTTTCTTGATAAAAATGTGCGCACTTAAATTTTTTAGTATGCAAATATTTTCGTTACTTCAACTTGTTATCTTCTTACCACAAAGAAATAAATTTATCTGTTGTCAGGGAGGCATCAAAACTTCTCACCATAAAGTACACAGAATAGAAGAGAAGGGAGAGCATTAAGTGACATTGGAACTGTTAATAGGTAATACTAATGCATTATCACCCCCCACCTCCAGAGAAACATACAAGACGGTAGTAAGTCTAAAATGTTGGATGGGAATCAGTTTGTTTGGTTTTCTTGATTGCAATCCACCACCTTGTAATTGTACTGGATTTTGGCTTGAACTACGTATCGTGTTCGAATCTGATCAACGTTAAATATTATATACTCGTTTCTCCCGCAAACCACCTGCAAGATAACCACCCCATCAGTATCAATATCATCCCAAATCATTTGGTCATTGTAACAAATGAAGCAGCGTCTAATAGTACCCTCGAATCCGCTTGCTGTATGGGCTTTCCCAGTGGAACAATTACTCCGTCCTCAAGAACCTCAGCCTTCGAGGGGTCTGGAGCAATGCTCCCTATTGCTTTTGCACTGTAATGCAAACGCGCAAGGTGATACGGTTTGAATAATAATAACTAAATAAATAAAGGGATTCCATAATATTATGTCCTCTGATGGCTTTAATCTAAATGGAGCTGATTATTAAATATGCATCTAATCTAACGCTGGCATTTAGCGGCAGAAAAAGGAAAGAACCTTAGCTTGCCCTTGGGCAACTTGTCAGCATTGTGATTGAAAGTTTGGAGCTCATTCATGTCACCTAACGCAACCTGGAAAAGGAAAAATATATCTACCTATATTATCCCTTTTTCCTATTCACAATATCCCTGCAACAGAACAGAGAAAATGTCGCATGGATGGTCTATGTTGTGGGGAAAAGCAATCACACCTCACATAACACAAGCACAGCATTGGGGTGTGCTCCATCATAAGAATAAGCTTGACTTTTAGCAAACATATCAGAAAAATAAACCCCCTTCCCAAATGTGTAACCTGCCGTTGGTGCTTCTGGAGGAGCAATGCGCAGACCTGGACTAATAAAATTATCAAGGAATTGTTATCTGCCTCATGCAAGAATGTTTCTATGATCTTCTCAAAGCCTGATCAGACAGAATAACAACACAGAAAGAAAAGCCATAACAACCTTGTGATAAGATCCCGGTCCAGTTCGCGAGGTGAGAACCATGCCACAGAAGCATTCTGTTTTTTGTGTTGGAGAACTGCAGAAGCGTTCAAAGGTCTAAGGTAAACAGGAAATGAAGTAAAATCTCTGAAAGACAATATAAAGGTGACAACCAAAAGTATTATGCACATACTTTCCTGAACCGTTCGGTTTCGCCTTCTCTTGAAGCCCTAAATATTTGAACAATGTCAATTATGAATCTCTTATCACCAGTATTCTGTATATATTTGTCAATCTGCAGAATGAAGAGAAATGAATTCAGTGCTACAAAAACTGTCATTAGAAAGAAGTGAGTTAACAAGGTGAATCTACAGCTGTAATGATATTAGATAATATGAATGCATGAAGGTACCATTGAGAAGTCCTTGGAACCAACTTCAAGTGGAATCAAATCACATCTAAGGCACTTGTAATGTGAATATAGAGGATCTTCCTTGAAAATCAAGCAAGGATAGAATGTCAGACAACTTGGAGAAAAACAGCAAGTGCAGTTACAGATGAAGAAGGGTCTGTTGAAGAAACAATTTGACGATGAAGCAGATTAATTAATGGCCAAATAATAACACCTGAGAGTACATATCATCGTTGATCAGTGATGTTGCTACTTCAATTTCACCTAGAGCTTCAACCTACAATCATGCTCCATGTGAAGTTAAAGCATATGGTAATGCACGTATAATAAGAGCCAAACACACGAAAATCAAGAACCAACCAAGCAAAAGTAGTAAATCAGCATAAGATAAAAGAATTACCATTTCCAATTTACCCTTCAACTTGTAGTGTGTGTCAATGCAGAAGTCACCTGAATGGTAAAAATTCTACTTCAGTAACCCTTAGTAATTTGATTGTAAGGACATTCTGACATTACTTAGAATAGAATTTACCAATTATCAGAAGAAAGAAACTTTGCAATCACATCAAGATAAACTGATGCATGTAGAAGATAGAGAAAGGAGGAATAGGACTCACGCATCTTTCTAAAACCCAGGTTATGGGGTATTATGGTGTAAAATTCCCTGCAATAAAAAAGCGTGAAATATATTTCCTTCAAGTTAACATGATATACAAGAATTCTAACGAATAGCGAATGGCAAAAAGAGTGAACAATGTTTGCAAGCTCCTACCCACTTAATTGCTCCAGCTTTTCCTTGCCGGATTTGCCAATAATCTCAGATATCCTTCTCAAGACATCATAACCCTGTATATTTTGGAAAATTAGCATTAAGTCCCAGCGACTGACATGTGCGAGCAATGTGTATGAAATTGATTAATTTGAGTTTATTGTCCGTATTCCAATACTAACTCAAGTATGTAGATGCGTTTAATCATGTAGTTTACCTTTAAGATTGTTGATCTGCTCAGCTTACCAAGTGGTAACTTTTCAGTATTGAGCCCTGAAAACAGATAAAAACAAGATATTAATTTGAGCGGATGGAACTGAAATCCATCAAAGAATGCTATATATCCTAATCAAGTAAAGCCTGTCATTTGGTTATGCTACAATTAGGTCCTTTTTGCTCAGTGGCAATTGTCACTTGCCCTGATTAAGTATAAGGGCGAATTTGGACCATATATGGCGTTCTTTTAATGATATGTCTGCAGCGTTTTAGCATGATAGTAGCAAGAACAATGCAATTGGGAAGCTATAAATAAGTTTCCAGATTTTGAGGGAGGTTAATGGAAGGTGAGCTTCGAAGTTGATTCAGACCCAAGTCTTACTTTCAATCGAACAGAAAGAGATATCTGATAATCATGACTTCTGTCTCAGTACAGTACTAGGATTTGTCCTGATCAGCATTTCAGCAGTTTACTCTGATGTGGAAACTACGACACTTGATTAGTTTTCATATCGTTTCATCAGAAACTACGTACCTAGTTCCAGCATTCGCCGCTTCATCATGTCAATGTTGCAAATAAGAGCTATAAAATTTGCAATTCTAGGGTCAAGCTTCGTCAAACGAAGCTGACTTTCCACGGTGAGAGTAGACCTTTCCTCAGCCTGACAATGGAAGTGCAGATATTAGAGGAAACATGATCTATTACAAGATTCAAGAACAGAACATACAACGGTGGACTGCATGTAGTCTGATAACGGAGGCAGAGTAGATAGCATAATAGATCTCAAGAATAACTCACGCCAGATTCTTTGCTTCCGTCATAATCCATCTCCAACCACATATAGCATTTTGGGTGGAAAATGAATTCCTTACGATCAGCCCAATGGTTCTTTGTCTTCGCAAAGAATTTTGTTTCAAACTCCTTAACAGCAATGTCCCTTGAAGCATAAGGTCCCTGTAACTTGTCTTGACCTTTGATTCCTACCCTGCCCCATCTAGTGTACACTATGAATTTGCCACCGCCATTAGATTCTGCAATTTGTTTCAAAAGTAAACTCAATCAAATACTGTGCATGGTCATGATACCAAATCTACATATCGTGCAATGCTTCTAACGTAGCCAAGAAAGCCCAACCACCACTAAATTAATAAGGATCAGATGAGATGAGACCTATGAAAAAGAAAATGTTCAACAATTTACTACTCCGGTAAGAAGAACTAACCAAGAGCTTGAATAACATAGAATTTGTTATTGTTATCCCCAACATTTGTCTGGTTCAGAGTCGCATCATAGATGTTATCATCCTGCAGGGAAATGGATGAAGTTTAGCTTAGCAACAGAGAGGTTAGTGCTCTTGTGGATTCATGATTCTTTTTCTTACTGGTAAAAAAAAACAGTTAGATAAGTTAAGCAAGGAATTATATATCGTACTAAAGATGAAAAATTCTATTAATAATCACACTATTTTACATGCTGTAAAACGTGGTACTCTGTCTTTATGCGGTCGGCCAAATACTGATCCAGCACCGCAGTGCCCTTCCTGCCACTAACGACCTGTTTCTCCTTTTCTTTTTCATCATCTTTTTTCCCTGCAGCCAAATTTCAATCAGTAGAGGAAAAGAAAACAGCTTTTAATTCATGAATCAAGTTAAAGTACGAACTAGGAAGTAAATCTTCAAGCGCAACGTTGTTTGAGTCCATCCGTGATTCTGCAGAAAGCCTATGGATCAAATCTCTCTTTGACCCACTTGACGAAACACCCATTAGAACCGCTACTTCGCGAAGTGCCGCTATGCCCATCTTACTAAGATCTTCATCAACTACCCTAATTTTCTCGGACCTTTTTTAACCATCAACTTCTGGTTCCCTCTGCCTCTTCTTGCCAACTGAAGCATCTACTAACGAACTCTCAGGCAACATTTTCAACAGTTTTTGTCTTGGAACCTACAATATAAAATTTCAAAAAAACCAAATTTGAACTGGAAAGAACAACAAGCGCAAGCTCGTGTGCGTGTAACTGAAGAGACGACTGAATTACCAATGTAAGAGCTTTGGATGGATGCTGTTAAATGAGTTTATGGAGTTGATGCTATGGGAATGGAAATGCAGGGAAGCATCAACTTGTTAAATAAGCGGGAGAAAATGGGCTAACGACCAAATCAACTGTTTAATGTTTTGAGCTTCTCAAAGAAGCTAAAATTGGAGCAGCGGGTTAGTTGAACTGGTGTTTGTAAATAACAACCGTATCTTTCGTCCACTCTGCGTTGCCACGCAAGGTGATGAAATACTGGTATGATGATTTGGCACTAATTGATTGGTTCAAGTGAAACTTATTGAAGAATTTTTATTATTATAACATACAGACCACGCGATGTCGGAGCTTTTATAAGCTGTTGAGAAGAGAAGTCAAAACTCAAAAGTCCTATAAGACTGCCATCTGCCAACTTAGGCCAGCAGCCAGCGGGCCCTTTGCATTGACCTCAGAGTTGACTTCGTCCTAAGCAATAAGCAAACTTCACCTTATTAATTTGTAGCCAATAAGCAGTTGCACAAAAACATTTTAAGTACAATTTACGTTCCACGCGAAGACTAACAGGAACAGGGATGAATATACGAATATAGTAACAAATGATAATAGATATTATTTTAATAATTATGATAATTGGTTTAAAAAAAGGAATGATTATTATTATTATTATTTATAGTGGTTGGTTTGTAAAAAATATTAAAAAATAAAATTTATTATATTTTAATTGATTAATTAATTAATTAATTATATTGTAATTAATTATATTGTAATTAATTAATTACAATGTATTAATTAATAAATGAATTATATTTTAATTAATTATATGGCAATTAATTAATTATTTATTTTTAAGTAATTATAATGTATTAATTAATTAATAATATTATTATAATTAATTAATTACAATATTTTAATTAATTAGTGAATTATATTTTAATTAGTTATATTTGAATTAATTAATTATATTTGAATTAATTATAATGTAATTAATTAATAATAATAATATTTTAATTAATTATTTTTGTAATTAATTAATTTAATTATTAATAATAATTTAATTAATTATATTGTAATTAATTAATTAATTAAAATATTTTAATTAATGAATGAATTATATTTTAATTAATTATTTTGTTATTTATTAATTAATTATATTAAAAATTTAAAAAAAGAGCCACTACTAAGGAATGAGTTTTATTTCTCTACTAAATGGAAGGTACGGAGGATTTCCTAAAAGTGGACTATCAAACTATTGCCCCTATAATGATAATCAATAACCAACCACTCACTTTTTATTCCTTACATATTAATCTCTTCCTAAACCCATCAACCAAGCACCCCGTAAACAAAGGGCTAATGTATACATCAAGAACTTATTCTATCTAAGCAAAGATTTAACGTGTCCCTTCTAACTTTCTTTTACTGAATTCACTTTGTATAATGAGGAATTTTGCAAATACTTTCTTTTTACCCCTATAATTAATATTAATATGCGTATACATGTCACATTCATATTTAGTAGAGATGTCAATGGGTCAGATTGGAATAACCTAGGCCCGACCGGCCCGCCATATATATATTTAAAAAAACGTAAAAAAAATGACGTTTTTTAATTAACGATCGGGTTACAGGCCGAATCCTTTTTGACATCCCTAGCATTCAGTTAATTATGTATTTGAATGATATTATTAAATAAATTCACATATTTAAATCAAATAACCAATTGACTCAATTGATTATTGAGCTTATAATTACGATTGAATTGGACTCTAACATTTTAGTATGTTCAAAATGAATCCTAATATTTACAAAATATTTTAAATAAATGTTTAACATTTGAAAAAGTTTAAAATAGGCCCTCGTTATTAACAATGTTAAACATCTATATTGACATGGTAATAAAAAAATTTCTTAAAAAATTTTAAAATAGGACCACCTGAACTGAATACCTGATGACGACGTCCAATTTTTAAAATAAAGGTGAGTCCTACTACTACATATATTAAACGCTGCATCATTTAAATAGAAACTTCATCGAAACCTTCGCTCTCCTCCCTTTTTAACGTGAGTCCCAACCCCCCTCCAATGACAACGTCAATGGATTCAGAATTTACCCTATGAACAATCACCTTTCTTCTAGTTAATTTCTTTGTTCTCAAAGACTGATTGCTCTGAAGTATTTACTTCCTTCTCATCAGTCCACTTTTCGTATCCATTCAAGTTTTCGTTTTCAACCTCCTTTTCAGCATTCTCTAGCAGCATTTGGAGCCATTTCTCTACATTTCCTTTCCTGCGTTGCTTCCTGCTCTCTTCATCTTCTTCTATTACTTGCTCGCGCATAACAGGAAATTGGATTCTCTTTCTGATTTCTTCTCCAATGTCTAATACCTGAAGCCTTTGTTCGACTGGAGTTTCTCTTTCCAATGCAACAATAGCTTTTTTGCATTCATGTATGTCTCTCCAATGTTATTCTTTCCCTGTATTAGCTCTTCTTTAGTTCCCACATGCTTTTCATCTTCATTTGCAGCTAATCCAGGCTGAGAAGCTTTATGTTCCTCCTCTAGGAACACTCGCAAGTCCTTGCGTAAAGTAGTTCTTGGCAAAAGAAGTCCTGATTTAATATTTTTATCTTCATATGGGATATCTTGCACTCTTGACCTCTTCCTTGCTTGTTCCAATTTAGGTCTAATCAGTTTCTCAAGCTTGGCTCTTTGTTTGAATTTCTTGTGGAGTTCTTTCTTTGAGGCATCACTCATTGCGTACTGTGCTTCAAGCCTTACCATGAGCGCATTTGGCCTGGATGAGTCTTACTTGTTCCTTACAAATAACACTCCTGCAGAGTTAACAAAGAAGAATCGAGAGAGGAAAGAGAGACGCTATTGACAAAAGAATTAGACAATAAAGAAGGACACTAAAGACAACGTAGGACGCAACTTTACATTAGGACATAAGGGCACACAATAGACATTTCAGCACTAGTTAGCTGGACAAGTACAAGTTGTTGTAACAGAATAAATTTTAACCTTGTATTTTATTATGTCCTTCCTAACAAGTGTATGGTCAAGATTAAATCAACAAATGTATAAATATGTATTTGAGCAAATAATAAAGTAACACACAATTTCTAGTCACATGCCTTTATTTACATGGTATCAGAGCTTTCACTGACCAATGTCAGAAATTGAAGAAAATTCTGGGTCATCTGCCACCATCCTAAACGATACATCATTCTCTCTTGACTTTTCAGCTTTAGCAAGAACTTTGAGCTTCAATATGTCCATCAAACTTGATAGACAAAGCTTTGTAAATTGGAGAGCCCAAATCCTTGCAGCCATAAAAGCCCTTGAGCTTGAAAACTTCATCAACACAACACCTCCTCCTCAGTCCATCACTGCAGACACAAACCAAGTCATCGAAAATGCAGAATACAAACAATGGCGAAGAACAAATCAACTATTGTTATGTTGGATATTTTCAAAAATCGGAGAAGAAGTAATAAGACAAGTAAATCATTCAAATTCATCATACCAAGTTTGGCAAATTTTGGAGAATCTCTGTGCTTAAACATCCATGGTTAGAATTCTTCAACTGAAGCATCAACTTTCAACTATTAAAAAGGGCTCACATACCATATCATAATACATGCAGAAAGTTAAAACCATAAGAGACTCACTTCAAGTAGCAAGACATGCAATCACTAAGTATGAATTAATATTTAGCGCTCTAAATGGCCTTGGTCATGATTATGATCCTGTTGTGGTTTATCTAACACACTCTATGAAAACATCATCCTTACAAGAAGTGCAATACTCTCTTATGATACATGAAACAAGGATAGAGCAGCTGAACACAATCAATCAAGTAGAAATATCATCACCAACTGCAAACTATGCAACTTTTAATTAGAACAATTATCGGGGAAGAAGTGGATTTAGAGGAAGAGGAAATCATGGGAGAGAAGGTAGATGGAATGGAAACAGAATCTTCTGTCAACTATGTTATAAACTAGGCCATAAAGCACTAAAATGTCATAAAAGGTTTAATGTCTCGTGGCAAGGTAAACTCAAGGTTTACGTATGAGTTTGATCATTTTGAAATCTCATCATTAGTACAGATATAAGGATTTGATGACATTTTAGGCTTACTAAGGGTCTAGTAAACCTTGAGTTTATTGTGCCTTTAGTGTCGGTCACGGTTCAAGGTTGGGGTCGTGACAACAACTGTTATCCACTCAATAAGGTCCGTCAACTTTGCAAAGCCTTATATGGACTGAAATATGCTCTTCGAGCTTGATTTACCAAATTTAGTTCTACTATTGCTTTCCTTGGGTTTCAATCTAATTCTTATTATCATGCCTTATTTATTTGTAAAACAAGTTAAAAGTACATTGTTCTTTTTCTTTATACTGATAATTACTGGCGATGATACTCAGGGTACTTTAACTCTCAAATCATTTTTACGTTAATAGTTTGAGATGAAGAATTTGGGTAATCTAAGTTATTTTTTGCGTCTTGATATTTCATGTAATAAATCTGGCTATTATTTCCTTAGTGATGATACTCTTTATTGCCAATTAGTTGATAATCTTATATATCTCTTTTTTCCCTATACTGATATTGCCCATACTATTCACATCGTCAATCAATTTATGTTAGCATCTCTTACAACTCACTTCTTTGTTGTTCTCCATAGCATTTAGTATATTAGGACTTTCTTTCATATTTTTCTCTTTTGTATTCATCTCTACTAGAGTTATGAGCATACTCTAATGCTTATTGAGTTGGAGATCTAATTGGTCGACACTTTACTACTAGCTATCATTTCCTTCTTGGTTCATCCCTCATTTCATGGAACAATAAGACATAAGTAGTAATCTTTCGATTTAGAATGGAAGTAAAGTACCAAGCTCTTATAGGCACAACCCCTAAACTCCTTAAGCTACATTAGTTACTTCATGATATAGGGTGTTTTCTCTTCTTCTGCAATTATTGATTTATGTCCTACAGCCAATTGGTTGTTGTCCTTCAGTAACATAATTATTTTAGAGGCAATCTTTATCTTATACATATCATATGTATATGATAAATGTATATGCAAATAAAATTATGATGAGAATATAATTATGAGATTTATATTACATTATGTATTATCCCTAAATTGTTCCCGGTCATTGTTCTATTAAGATTGGATATTAATATGATGTAAAAAAAATATAACATGTTATGTTTTTCCTTATGAAAGAAGTAGTCGATCTGATACACTAAAGTATAGAGATACTTAAACAAATATACGAGTACTTGTTAAAGAACAAATTTAATGAAGTGACCCCATATGAGAATTCCATTTAGAATATTACTTGTATATTTATAAAAGTTCTCATTGTGAAGATTATATAAGTGATTCTTTGACTTGAGATCTCCAACGTTATCTCATATAGAAATTGCTATGTTTTGATATTAATACTGACATATTTTAGTCAAGGATAGCGTAAACGATAATTATTGGATATAATATAAGTAATATAAAGATAGTTGGGTGATCAATATAGGATTCATCACTATGAAGTAATTAGGGAGAGTGTTTCATTGTTCTTAATTATTATTGATTCAAGAAATCCTTAGTTAAGGTAGGATGACACTTTTAAAATAGTTTTCAAATGTCATTAATTTAATCAATTACTAATGGTGGAGAACTAATATGATTGGACTCAAATAAAGTAAATATTAATTTCATGCTGTATATCTAGTTAGAACATTGTATGATCAAATGATTGAATTATATGAAAAATTCATACAAATAAAGTTAGTCAAAACCACTTTGAATTGCCTAAATATTTGATTAGTCATAATACATTGCTAGACATCAATCTTCATCTATAAATTTAAATTGTTTAATTAGAGAACTAAAGATAAATTAATAATTTATCTAATCCTAAATATGATTTAGGGTTATAATTTATATCTATTACTAATGTATTTGAGAACCTAATAAGTCACACATAAAGAACAAGATGAAGAGAGAAAATGTATTTTAATCAAGTTAGACTTGATTATAAAGTTTGAGAAACTTTATGATTAAATGTAAGATATTTAATAAATAAGGACCAATATGAGATATTGGATCTTATTTTGACCTAATTCGTATTTAATTGTAATTGATTGTAATTCTAATTAAGTTTAATTAAATTTATAATTAATTCAATTAAATTACTAAAATTTTCAAAACTAATTATAAATAGGCTTAGACTCCAAGGAAGCTAGCACTCCTTACCTGACACTCTTTTTAATAGTTACAGAGTTCTTTCAACATATTTTATGGATACCATTACAGATTGGATACTTGTGCGGCTACGGTAGTTGAGATGAGCTTATTTTAAAAAAAATTAAGGAAATGACAAGAAATGAATCAAGCTTTGGAATAAGGTACATATTAGGATCACACTTTATTATGATTTATGTGTTAATCATTTTATAGAATTTTAAGTGATCTTAACTTTTGAGAAATCTGTACAAAAAGTTTCACAATATTTCGTTGCGGATCCTTCCCCAATTTTTCAATAGTGGTATCGAAGCTAGCTTATTTGATTAAATTTGCTTGATTGTTGTTAATTTGATGAAGATTAAGGCTTAAAAACTTAATTATTTGAATGTGTTAGCCTAATGTTGATTAGGGTTTATTTTTTTTGCATTTTTGGAAATTAATTGATAAATCCCACATGCCTCTTTTCTGAAAAATTAAATATTCAAGCCTCCTATACATGTTCCATGCTTCTAAAAATTGTTTTACTGAATTAGAAAACCCATTGCTTGCTCCTTCTTTATGTTCTACTTATGGAATTCCTAATGCCACTTTACTTTATGGCTTCAGGAAAATAAATTTATTAACTCTTATAGTGCTGAATCAGATCTAAAACCTTCTCTGTATGATTTAAAACTTAGACTGGTTTGATTTTCTAGATTCGGTTGGTTTGTTTGTCTAAAACTTGAATTGGTTTGAATGGGTGCATTGGTTCTGAATTTGCATTGGTTTGTTTGTTGGAATAACGTGAGCCATCACCAATGGTAGACATGATCACTGATGAAGGAGCTGGCCAGTGGCGATAACTGCCATTGGCTAGGGCGATAGTCACCCAGATGGTAAGGAGGGTAGGACACCCAAGCAGGGAAGAAACATCGGAGGCAGTAGGAACAAAGCGGGAATAAGGAAAGGTGGAAGACTATGCAGTGGAAACAATCAGCAGGTGGGGGCCTAGAAGAGCAAATAAAATTTTAAATGACATGCATCGTAAAATGGAACCAACTTCTATGGGCAGACGCTGATGGCAAACATAAAGTTTTTGATGCATGCACCCATTCGATTTTATTTTAATTTTTATGTGTTTTTAAGCCTTCCTTTTAATTAAATTAGTTTATTAAATCTAGAAAAGTGTTTTTGTAATTGTTTTCAAATGGTTAATTTTATTAGGAATACTTTAGAATTTAGTTTAATTTTTCAAAGAGTTAAATTATTACATTAAATTAGTTACCAAATCAATAATTAGAATAAAGTAAAGATTTAAAAGGTCTATCTTCTATAATTAGATTGTGTTAAATCCATACATATAATAAAATTGTATTAATTAAGAAGATATCTTAATTTCAAAATCAAGGTAATTATTTTTCTTAATTTCATTAAGATTAATGATTATATTGATCTCTAATTAAATTTTAGAAAAGTAGTTTCTAAAATTAGAATTAATTTTTTTGAATCAAATTGAAATTAATTAATTACACTCCTTAATTAAGAAAATTATTTTATTAAATAATTAAGAAAGATGTTTCTTAATAAATTTATTTATTTCAATTTGATTGAGATAAATTAATTTTATTATTATTTAGAGAAAACTAGTTTTCTAATTTATTAAGAAAGGATTTTCTAATAAGCTAAGAAATCAATCTCTGAACAAATAGTATAAAGGACTTTCTTAATTAAATTTAAAGTGATTTATTTAATTTAAAAATTATTTTCCTTTTAGTATTTGAAATTAGTATTCTAATTGAGGAAAAGCTAATGATATTAGAAATAGTATTCTAATTGGATTAGAATATTTTACTTATGCAATTTTGAAAAGGAGTTTTTTTAAATTATAATAAGTAAGAAGCATAATTTATTGAAAATTATTTTCAAGTACATTTTATTAAAGGAGTAAGATAATTGGAAGTAGTTTCCAATTGGATTTTAAAATTGTTTTCAAATCAAATTAAATTTCTATTTTAAATAAAAATTTAATTTATTTAGGAATTAATGAGTTTAATCTAATTTAATTATCCAAAGAGTTGGAAATATTGTTTTAGATTATGAAGATATATAACCAGGATCAAACAAAGCTTGATATTTCATGCATATAATTTAATTACATTGGCATGAGAAATTGCATGCTTTGTTTATATGTTTGAAATATATATTAGATGCATGTTAAATTGTATATTTTTTTATATATTATATTTTACATGCAATTTTGTATTTTAATGGGACGAATAAAATTAAAATCTTATTAAAAATATTAAGTACATGTTTTGAACATGATTATTGCCTTCCATTGTTATAAGAATAAACTAGAGTTCTATTTATTGTTAGGCTTATTAAGCAACGGATCCTACTTAACTACATTTGTGTGATTTGGATGAGCAAACTCAAGATCATATGAATTTAAAGGTAGGGTTAAGGATGGCAATCTTGGCCTGGCCCGCCTAGCCATGCTCGGCTCAATCTGACTTTGGCTTGAGTTGGCTGGGCCACCGGTCGGACTCGTGTAGGGGTCAGCCCTGCCCATGGCCCAAAGAGAAGGTGCAAAACGACATCGTTTTGCCAATTTTTTTATGAAAAGAGTAGACAGACTAGGTTAGCTCGGCCTACCTTATGGCCAGTTAGACCATCGGCCAATTAGCCCGTGGTCGGGTCGGGCCACTGGCTGCCCAGCTCGTGGGTCAGGCCGGGCCATGCTTCCTTTGGTAAGGTTAGGAACAGTAGCGAAGCTACTGCTAAGGGAGGGTGTTTTTTTTAATAAAGAGGATATATATGCATATAGAGGTTGCCCACCTAAAAGAATGTCGTTGCCCATTTGCCCATGGTAGATTGGATACATTGCCCCCCTTGAAACAAATTCCTGGCTTCGCCACTGGTTAGAAATAACGTATAAGATATGTTTTGATAAGAGTTATTACCTAATGGATCTTAATAAAGTTGTTATCTACCTAATTTAAGTTTGGATAGTTTGTTAAACAAACTTAAGATCAACTAAATTTTAAAAAAATCTTAGCCCACTAGAGAGATTAGAGTAATTTTTTCAAATAGAAATGAGGGTTATTATTTTGATTAAAATAGTGAGCGTAGCCATATACATGATTAAAGTTCTATTTTTATTTGGAATTCATGGCAGATAACTAATTACTTGCTCTTCTTAACATTATATTTTGTTCTAAGTATAAATTACCTTTGTTTAGTATAGTTGATCCTAAAAGCAAGTGAACCATGTTTCTTGGACATATGTTATGTTTAAGAAAAGTTTTCAAAGTTGGAAAGGAAAATTGTTTGTCTATTATTTATTTTGCTATAACCACTCTTGAGGAATTGATGATAAAGTTTCAAAGATGTGTTAACATCATATAGATGATAAAAGAGTATAAACATTTTGAGTTGACTAATATCTTATAAACTGATAATATGTAAGATATATGTCAACATCATGATAGCAAGAGGTAAGAGGTTACATGAAGTAGAGTTAAAAATTATAGTACTTTAAAGGAACTATTCCACTTAATTTAGTCTACTAAAAGCATAAATATGAACAATAATTAAAGTTATTTGCTATAGAATGATAATATTTATCATTAGCATAAATGAGTGAATGAATTTTCTTGCCTATACGAAATATGATAAAGATTATATATATTTATAGTTCACACTTATGAGTATTTGATACTGAATTTAGATTTAACAACATTAATAATGTTTAAGGCATGATAAGAAATATATTATTGAGAAAAAATAGATGATCCAAGTTTATACAAATGGTTTGTAAGTATTGCATCAAAGGAAACTTATGCTTAATATAAGTGGTAATAATATAAAGTTAGATAACTATAAGATTATACTTTCATGCCCTATTAGTAAAATCAACTAATAAGAATCATAAAATTACATAAAAGAATATATGTATCCTTTTGATTATGAATCTTATGAAACTTGTTAAGTTGAAAAATAGCCAAATTAATCTTTAGTGAAAGAATAATGATGGTATTTGATATGAATGAGGAATTGAGAGAAATTGGGAAGAGGGATTGTGATAGCTTATTGAAATTAGTAGTAAATTACAATTACAATCCGTAAAAATCCTCTCAATCAAATCACAATCATAATCCCAAAAATCCTCTGAATCAAATCATAATCTCTATCACCCCCCTAAAGCTGCAGCATATATATCATAAGCTCCAAGCTTGTTACACAATTGTGTTACACGACTTACAACCAAAGACTTGGTGAATAGATCAGCTAACTAGTCCTCATACTTCACATGAATGGTTTTATCATATATTGTTCTACCTTCTCTCTAATAAAATGATGGTATACCTCAATATGTTTTGTCCTTTCATGAAAAATTGAATTAGAAGCAATGTAAATGTCGGACCCCGAACCGGAGCCCGACTGTCCCGGGAGGAGAGCCTGACTGATGCCCATTCCCGAGACGCTGGCTTTTGCTGAGGCTGAAATCTTGGCACATGCTGATGACTCACTTTTGTGGTGAGCATAAACTGATCTAGACTTAGGCCCTGACTGCTCTTGATAAA
>JAOSBP010000004.1:6922217-6939646 GCA_027563825.1 Erythroxylum mucronatum
TTCATTAATTTGCTTATAGATCAATATCAATTCATAAATAATGAACACCAAATTAATGAAATATGTCTTTCTTTATTTATTCATTAAGTCTGTACACAACTTTGTACAAAATGCGCTAAAGGCAATTGCTTTTAGGGCACTACTCTAACAGAAAGGACGTAAGTCTAACCTAAAACATTTGAAAGTTTAGGGTTGTCCAGCTTATGTCAAAAGATTACTGCCAGATAAGCTTGAAGTAAGGTTTGACAAGTGTATATTTGTTGGCTATCCCAAAGAAACTATAGGATACTATTTCTATCACCCTTTTGAACACAAAGTTTACGAAATTCAAGATTCTGACGATTCAATACAAGCTCGAGAGCATCAAATGCATGTTAAACAGCCTTTACTTGATGCCTTGAAATTAACACATAGTGCACTAGCCTCAATCGTTGAGGAGAATGGACCAGTTAATGAACCTGTCTAAGAACCATTGCAACTACAAGATCAAGTAGAGGAAGAACCTATTGAACATGAGCCTCTTAAAAGGTCTACTAGGGATAGTCGTGTACTAGATAGATTGAACTTAATAGTGCAAGGTGACAAGGATAATCATAGTGATGATATCCCACATATTGATGATGACCCTAAGACTTACGAAGAGGCTATGGCAAATCCAGATTGTGAGAAGTGGTTTAAAGTCATGGAATCCGAGTTATAATCCATAAGAATCAACAAAATATGAACTTTGGTTGATCCCTGAAAGGATATAAAACCCATAGGATATAAATGGGTATTTAAGAAAAAAATTAAAGCAGACGAGAAGGTTGAAACCTATAAAGCTCGTCTTGTTGCCAAGGGATATAATCAAAAGGAGGTATTGATTATGATGAAACTTTTTCCCCTGTGACAATGCTCAAATCTATTCGGATTTTACTTGCTATAGCTGCATATTATGATTATGAGGTATGACAAATGGATGTAAAAATAGTGTTTCTTAACGGAGAACTCAAGGAAGATGTCTATACGACTCAACTTGAAGGTTTCACATTACCATCTGCTCCTAATAAAATATGTAAGCTACAAAGATCAATTTACGGATTGAAGCAAGCTTCACGAAGTTGGAATATTTGCTTCAATATAACAATCGCAAAGTTCGATTTTATTAGATACGAAGAAGTGCCATGTGTGTACAAGAAGGTTAGTGGGAGCATAGTTATTTTCCTAGTGCTGTATGTAGATGACATATTGCTAATAGGAAATGATGTACCAGCCTTGCAAAAGACAAAGATTTGCCTATCTAAACAGTTCTCCATGAAGGATTTGGGAGAAGCAGCTTACATTCTTAGAATCAAGATCTATAGAGATAGATTAAGGAAGTTGTTAGGGCTTTCCCAATCCATGTACATTGATACTATCTTAAAAAGGTATTACATGAAAAATTCCAGAAAAAGTTATTTATCGATAGGCACTTGAATTTCTCTTAATAGGGAGGATTATCTTAAAACCCTAGAAGAAAGAGAGCATAAGAGTAGGGTCTCATATATGAAAGGAAATATATAGAAATTGTTTCCCATATTATAAAATTGTATCGTCTAACCTTCACAAGCAATTGAGAAGACGGTCTACTGCAACATCTACCTATTCTTTTCTTTTCTTCAACACATTTCCAATTTCACCAATCATATATTAGGAAGAGATTATATTTTTAATCATCATATTCTGTATCTGACTCATGATTTAAAATTAACAGAGAAGAGGAGAAATAATTTTTTAAAAAAGATAAATTCAGAACTGCTATACTAGTTTCATGTCCTAAAGAAATAAGTCATCTCTAGTTTTCAAATGTTAACATTAGTTGATCAAGTAACACAACAAAGGTCCTTTGACTTGGGACTAGAAATGGAGGCATAATAACTTTAGCTAATTGTTAGCTCTTTTATTTTAAAAAAAAGAAAAGAAATGGAGGCATAGTATATGGACGGGGAAGAGAGATTGCCATCACGCCACAAAAGCTGATTGGCCAGGTTCTAATTTGCCTTTACAATTTATTTGCTGCTTCCACCAACCCACATGCATAATCTCCAAAATACCCCTCCAAACCCACAACAAGGAATGCACTTAACGAGCGGCATCGGGTGATTGGTGTTAGGTGAGGTTGTTGGCATTGGCACTGTCGAATGGTTGATCGAAAGACTCGACTCACGACTCCTTCCCATTTTCAAGCCTTTGGGCCCCCAACCTACACAAGCCATAAAACCTGAGTCACTCAACTCAATACAACACAGCAAAAGGAGAAGACAAACGCAGAACCGAAGCTTAAAACACAAACACACCTACACCCACCAACTTATCTCAAACTCCCCAATCTCCTGCAAAATGGATCCTAATCTCCATATCCAAGAATCCTCTCAATCGCTCTCTTCCCTATCCACTGAAGAACACACCCAACAACAACAACAACAACTTGCAATTGTACCTTATGCCTCTCTGTCTCTTTCTCTCTCTACAATCCTCTCCAACAACTTCTTCACACAACCTAAAATCTCTGTCTTGTTTTCCTCTGCTCCAAACAAGGTTAAAGTCCCAACACAAGCTGCTTCTCTCACTCACCTTTCTCTTTCTACAACCTCCTCTCCCTCTCCTCCCAATTTGTCTTTCAAGTCCACAATCTCCGCGAATCCTCTCTACAACCCTCTCTCTCTCAACCCTCGCCGCCCATCAGAACCATCTAACGCCGCCGGTATTCGCCGCGCTTCCATCGTTTGGTTTCGCAACGACCTTCGCGCTAACGACAATGAATGTCTCAACACTGCTAACAATGAGTCCGTGTCTGTTTTGCCCGTTTACTGCTTTGACCCGAGAGAGTACGGGAAATCCTCATCTGGGTTTGATAAGACGGGGCCTTATCGTGCCACCTTTTTGATTGAATCGGTCGCTGACCTTCGCAAGAATCTTCAGGCAAGAGGGTCTGATCTTGTTGTGAGAGTTGGGAAACCTGAGACCGTTCTTGTTGAATTGGCACAGGCTATCGGTGCTGATGCTGTGTATGCACATAGAGAGGTGTCTTATGATGAAGTTAAGGCAGAGGAGAAGATTGAGGCTGTTATGAAAGATGAAGGAATTGAGGTTAAGTACTTTTGGGGAAGTACTTTGTATCATTTGGATGATTTGCCTTTTAAGTTGGAAGATATGCCCTCGAATTATGGAGGTTTTAGAGAAAAAGTGCAGGGTCTTGAGATTAGGAAGACGATTGAAGCATTGGACCAATTGAAGGGGTTGCCTTCGAGAGGTGACGTAGAAGTTGGCGAGATTCCTTCTTTGTTGGATTTGGGTCTCAATCCTACTCAGGTATGGTTTCTCTTCCGAGTTATTGGTTTCTGGTATGTTCTTAACTGAGGTTTGGTAGTGATATAGAAATGCCACAAAATGCAATGAGAATGTATGAATAAAGTTGCCAACTTTGTGATTTTCTGGATTTCTAGTGTAAATTAATTGCCACCTAAAAGATCTTTAATAGATAACATGTGATTTTGAAAATGTACTTCTTGTCAAAAGTTGCTTTACAAAGTGCAGCTAGAGTGTTTTGCTTAGTGTTTCTCAGTTGTTAACTGCAAGGGTTGCTGCAGCTTCTAAGCTGTGTTTCAGACGTAAAATGGAAAATTGATCTGTCTGAACCATAGACAATTTTGTCCTTTTCATTATTCTCAATACAACTGTAAATACGGCGTGCATAATGCAGGGTGGAAAGCCAGCTGCTAATGCTTCAATGGTGGGTGGAGAAACTGAAGCATTGCAGAGGCTTAACAAGTTTGCAGCTGAGTGCCAAGCGCAACCTCCTAAGGGAATCAATGGAGCCAATGATAGCATCTATGGTGCAAACTTTTCCTGCAAAATTTCTCCATGGCTAACCATGGGATGCATCTCCCCTCGCTCGATGTTTGATGAGCTAAAGAAAACTGCGACCAGGTGTGCTTCAAATTCTTCTCCTTTTTTTTTTTCTCTCTTCGATTATACCATTATATAATTTCATAAGTTACGCCGTCACAAATTGAAATGACTCGATTTATAGAACTATTTCTGGTGCATCAAAGCTCAATGGTGGTGGTAGCCACTCACCAGACACTGGAATGAACTGGTTGATGTTTGAGTTGCTGTGGAGAGATTTCTTCAGGTAATTTGAGTAAACCTTGCAACTTATTTATTATAGTAGCATTCCCTTCTCATATTTCGACTCTTGTGCTGTAATTAGCTTGAGAATAAGAATAGAAATAACAGAAAAGTTGGTTCACTTCCTTGTGTGTGAAGAATTTACTTGTTATTGGATTCCACTGTTTTTATTAGAGAATGAGAGAAAGGATTTCCTTCCCAAGTTATCAAGCTAAAGTAGCATCAAATATTTATGTTGATATGTCATGTTATCCTTCTTCTTCAGATTCATTACCAAGAAATACAGTTGTCCAAAGAAACAGCTCGAAGCAACTCCGGCCACAGCTTGTACGGGCGCCCTGGCTTAGGCTAGAATTTATTTAAGAACTGCAAAATGAAGTTGGTGGGAGTTCTGGTGTTTTCTTCAGTGAGAATCTATATACGCAAGCCATTAGAATGTTGGAGTAGGTTGCTCGAAGGGAGCTATTCCTTGTCAACTTCAGTTATTTCTGCCAAATAAAATTTATTGATTTTGAGCTTGACTTTATTTTTAAAAAACGTGTATCCTTGGAAAAGTGTTACTCTGCATGTTATAAGGTTATTAGTTTACGATTTGGGCACTCAATAATGCTCTGCATCTTGGGTTCTTCAAGTATATATTGAACTTGGACTTGCTTAGAGGCATGCCTTTGTGACTTCTCCCATCTCTGTTTTAACTCCAGTGAATAGGCCTCTGTCTAATCATTGCTAGATTTGAATCATGTTTTGGAGCTGCCGATCTCCAACACCCATGTCTTTAATCAGGCAATAGCTGAAAATACAAGGAATATAGCACAACAAAAGATAGAATATAGATATACTCTGTAAAAACTACCAATCAAATGATACCAGAAACTTTAAGAGATGATAGCACCACAAAAATAACCCAGAGCAGCATGAGATACAAACATGTTACCCAGGCCCATATCCTAGGACCTCCAAGTTCTGCACCCAATGTTAAACGCCGGAAAACAAGAACAGCGATACATCCTACAGAAGTTGCAAAGAAGACAAGTAGTGAAAAACTGAGTCCTGCAGCATTGTTGATGTGCAACGTTTCTCTATATGCGACGAAGTTGTACGCAGTATCAATCAGCCATGGAACGCCGATCCCCACATATATATTCACCGAATTGCTACAAAGTATAAGACAGACAAGGATCAGTTTGTGTCTTCGTCAGCTATATGCTCCCACATTGGAGTATACCGAGAGTCAGAAATGAAAGGTAAGAATGATGAAAAGTAACAAGAAAAAATGGAATAGACTACATTGCATATGTTTGGCTTAAATAAACGTTTTAGCGATGTTCCTGTCTCAGAATAGACAGAACTTTCAAAGTATGCTATGTCCCTTTGCCTCAATTCTTAAGGAACGCAGGGATAAGTGACATCATGATTGGAGATTAAAAAGTACAGTAAATTACTTTGAGTGATTAAAATTCCATTTTAAGTTTGGTTCTAGAGTAATTCAAAATCTAGTTATAAATTCTATAGAAGTATGTTTGATATTCAAGTCAATGTGATTCCCTGAAAATTTCTCAAAAATTCCAGATGCATATATAGATACAGATACCAACTCCACCACCCACCAGTTTGACAAAAGACTTCCATAAATTACATACAACGAACCTGCAAGTAATGTTTGCTATTGCAGAGTCTGCTGTTGTTTGACGTTCAGCTGCTATCTTACTTGCTACTAAATCTGGCCATGATGTCCCACTGGCCAATGCCGTAAATGCAATGACGTAAGCATTTATCCCTGCAGAAAATTGGTCATTTTTTAGAGTTAATCTAAAAGACACGGGGTATCTTATTTCTAGGCTTGGAAAAGTAAATGTAAATTGTATTTATAGAGAAGAAGAAAACCTGTGACACAGCTTATAAGATCAGTGAGCTTTGTTACAATATAAGCAATTCCACTAATGAAGATAAGAGAGCAAATGAAGGCAACCCATCCATGAGCAATATGATAGGGTGGCACAAAAGCAAACAAAATCCTCCAAGGTGCTACTACTAATTGCCACGAGACTCTTGCTAGCCGCAGGAGAGAGCTGCTTAATTTTCCTGAATCTGGACTTTCCAACTGTTTTAGGAACCATATACTAATCAACAAAGAGGAGAATGAAGTTTTTCCATGTAGGAACAGAACCAGATGACAGTAGCTTTTAACTATCAATTTAAGGAAGTTCTAAATTTCCAGATATGCTAAAAATAGTGTACCATTATTGCATCCACAAACTGCTGTTTCCAGAGAGAAAAAACATTAACATTGTGTTCCCTATTTAAGTTTTCGCTGGAGAGTTCTGCTGCATCATCTGTCTGAGGCACTTTTTGATACAAACGACCTGCAAATTAGGACTTTCAGATTAAATAAATTTTGACTTTCAGATTCATATCATCTTCTCACTTAGAAAATTAAATAAATAAATAAACTTGCAGTCAGCAATTTAGGTCAAATTGATGCTTCCTAAAACAGATCGTATGAATCTTGATATACTATAATGAGAAAATTATAGATCAACAGCTTAATTAACATATCACTTTTCACATGCAGATCTGCTATAAGTATTTCTAATGGGTTTGAGCACCTCTTTATTCTCATTATCTTTCTTCATTTAAACTACAAATATAGCATTAAATTAGTTATTCGACCAAGTGAAGTTCTAACTCATGATTTTGATGATAAGAAAACATGTTATTGTTAAGGTCTTTATCTTTAGTGATATTAACAAGTTAATTTCATAAATATTCAAGTAAAAGGTCAAAGATTAATTCAATGGAAGTGAAAAGTGATCAAAGGATCAAAATAAGCAAAGTGGAACACCAAATACAACTCCAGAGAACTTCACAGCAATTCAATTTAAGTGGACCAGGAACAAAAATGAAATTAAGTAATTACATATATAATAAAAAAAACTATAGTAATCTTTCTTACAACCTTATCTTGGTCATTTCAATGGCTTAGAGGATCCACCATTGCGTATTATTTACATGTAAGGCATAATGCATAAATCCTTCCATAATCAGGAAATTTGTTTTTTGAACATATTGATATTCAAACAAACTTTGGAAAAATTTTGAAATGATTCTGAATCAAGTTTTCATCAAAATAGATTGCTTTGATTCTTTTGAAAAAACTTCCAAGTGTTGAAAATTGGTTATTTAAAGTGTTTTTGAAAGTTGATTTTTCTAGGGGTTTGGCTAGCCTAAGGGTTTAACTATCCTAAACTAGAAACAAAAAGGAACGTAATGGGTGCCTTCTGTTAGGCTTAGAGATAATTCAGCCTAAGGGTTTCGTTTAGCTAGCATAACCTAGGAACAAAAATAAATAAATAAATAACGAGTGTAGTTTGATAGGCTAGGGAATACACTAACCGAACCCTTTGTCAAATATATGTTAATGAAATATATGTGGTTGGCTAGCAGAATGTGCCTAATAGTTCAATTGAGAGAGCAACTGAATTGAGATTAAGATATGAATTCAGAGAGCAATTAAATTTTATCTAAGTGATTGAGATATCAATTCAGAGAGCAATAGCATTGTCAAGGTTCTTCTTCACCCGTGACAAGAAGTTGTGTAAAGGATTTCTCTTCACCCTAAGAAAGAAAGATCTATAATGATTCCTCTTCACTCAAAGGAAGAAACATGTAAGGAAGGCTTCTTTTCACCTATTGAAAATATGAAAATAAAATATCAAATGTAGCATAGGGAATGAATGTAGAAGAAGGATTATTTGGTGGAACCACTACAAAAAATTTTCCTCGGCTAAAGGTCAACTAAGAACACATGCCTTGACATGAACAATTATCTGCACAACACAAATCCTTGTCACTTAACAAGTACATGCATAAGTTGATCTCTTATTTCTCAGGTGTCGAAATCCTACATTTCCATCACTAAAGTGTTGTTCTATTGACTGTATCAACTACTTGAAAGACGACTGATAAAAGTATTAATTGGGCTAACCAATTCATTTAGTTTTTCATCGCCGAGTAGCATTGACTACTATGGAACAAATGCTAACTGACTGTGGATAAGTTGTTGAAACATTATAGTTGCTATTTACTAAAACATGAATAGAGTAATTTGGCAATACATGAGTACCTGTCTCATTGTTTGAATGGATAGAGAATATGTCAACAACATTCCTGCTTCCATCTTCGCCACAATCATGTATCTCAGAGTACTCATCACAGACATTGTTCACATGTGTATCTGAATTAGTCTCTTCAGGTACCCAGTCCTCTGGCCTTTCAGTTCTTGGACTTCGGATATCAAAAAGTAGCACAAGAGTTGAGCATCAATATTCATTTATATATGACTACTGTAGATGAACAAAATAAAGTAATGGAAAACATACATAGGAAGAGACAGATAAGGCCAGCGTTTGTCTTGAGCATAAGCATGTGTGAGCAGTAATCCGTACTGCAGTACCGTCAACAAGGCCTCCCAAAGCGTGATAACATTTGGAGTCCATACCTGCCGAAGAAAATAAGACGTTGAACTACCAAGCAATTTCCCAAATTACGTTAATCAGAATCAAGATTAAAGATCCTCTAAACAGTGACAGTTACAGAAGAGTAAGTGCGATGGTGAGGTCAGGCATTTTAATTTGAACTACTATGAGTTATAATTTCGAAAGACAATCCTAGCACAGATATCATTGAGCTTGGCATAGGAAGTGTATAGTGTATACGAATGCAGTAGATTAAGTAATAACAACCATACAAGAAACAATAATAAATCATGAAACACCAACATCAGTGAAACATCCAATAACTCACCTCTAAAATTATGTAGAGCCAAATATAAGCCCAGAAAGACCAAAATAGCTCCACCAGCCAAACTCCTATATCAGCTATCTTTTTCAGTTCTCCAGCTTTTGGTACAACAACGCAAACGGCATGGATTGGGAAAAGGTCGAATGCCGCAGAACCAACAAGCGTTCCAGGACCCAGTCCTATAGATTAATTCAACCTTAGATCTTGTACTTCAATATGCAAGTAAGAGGATACCTGACTATAGTCTTATCAAGATATCATTGAAGTATAAAGGTACACCTCACCTCAAAAGGTTGAATAAATTAAGAACAATAAAACAGGATTTAATTACCAAATAAACAAGGGAAAGGTAGAAGAATAAGCTTTTACAACACTAGTTACAAACCTCCAGCATACAGATCCCCAATGTTGCGAATGGCATCAATAGTAGCTAACGAAATTTGAGGAAAGCTGGTCCCAAATGCCAGCAAAGAAATGTCTGCAATGGCATAATTCCACACCTTTTCATACCTAACAACCTCAGTATTGGTTACAGGATCTATCTCCACGACCCTTCGCGAATGTTTCACGACATTCTCCATAGACCGAAAAAACCGAGCCGTAATGGAAGACAAACCAAGGAAACAGTAAGCTAGACCTACAACGTACAGGAATGTCCGAGTCCCAGCTCCAAGGGAAGTTTCAAAAGAGAAAACCAAATAGCTCTCACATCTTTTATTAGCACCACCGCCAAATACATCACCAACACTTTGATAACCGACCGAGGCCATGTTTACTAGCCCCATATTGCGATCAATATTTTAGCAGAAGAGTAGCATCGCCTGTGTCCATCCAATATGTTAAAAGACAGGAATAAACATTCGTTACTTGGAAAGAAAACAAAAGAAGATGAGCTTCAACTGCTGTGTGATCCTAAATCCGATTTCAAGTTGAAAAAAAGAGATTTAACATAACAATCAGAGGATCATAACGCAATCAAAATTTGTAGTGAAAGTCAAAACCAAATCGATCGCATCGTTTGAGGACCCGTTATTTGTTTTCTTAACTATTAAAAATGCAGGAAATTGGATGTCGCGGGGCACTCACCGCAGACGATAGGTTGACGACGTGGAGCTCGGACGAGAATGGGTTCCAAGAAATCGTAATGATTAAATCCAAAACTTTGTCATTATTTATGATTAAATCCAAAACTTCGGAAAAAATTGAACTGTCAGAAAATAAAACGTCGGTATTCTAATGTCAAACGACTATCTTCGACGCGTTCGTTCTTTTATATAATAATTTATACATGCGTTACATTAATAAAAAATAATTTTTTGATTTGATTTGATTTATGTAAGTATTAAAATTAATTAATAAAATTTCTAAAAAGGAAAATATCTTATAAAATATACATAACGCAAAATTTGTATATTAAATTTATAACAACTCTCGTGCATTCAATCACAAATTCGTTTAAGAATGGATAATAATAATATTTTTAATTAATGATTATGTTTTAATAAAAGTAATTTTTAAAATCTAAAATTATTAATTAGGACAAAATATTTATTTAATTATATAACTATTTGTGCTTTTTTTTATGACTTGTTCTATATTATCAAAATAAGGAGGAGGCTCCGAGACTTGAAAACGCATGGACCATAGAAGATGCATGCCGACAGAGAATCAGTCAAAGATGGTCGGAAGGCGTAACGTGCTCCCTTCATGACAAACTCCGCCAATGCTCTCAAGACTTACAAAGTTGGGCAAAATCGCAAGGTATGCGGTTTCACCATCAGCTAAAGAAGATTAAACAGTAGATGGAAAGTTTGCGTAGCCACTCGATAGTTCATATGGAGCAGCTCCGAGACTTGGAAAAACAATACAGAGAAACTCTCCTACAACATGAAATGTATTGGAAACAGAGGTCTAAACAACACTGGCTAGCAGAAGGCGATGCCAATTCTAAGTTTTTTCATCTCATGGCCTCCCACAAGCATAGGAAGAATTTCATTTCTAAACTCAAAAACAATAATGGGGAATGGATTGACTGGGATTCAGGACTACCGAACTTGCTGCTGGATTCCTTCCACAACCTTTTCACTTCTGCATGTGGAGTATACGCCCGATTTTAAATCATGTGGATCGTAAGGTCACCCAACAGCAAAACGATTTCTTAATGGCTCCCTATACTGAAGGTGAGGTGCGACAAGCGTTATTCGCCATGCATCCTGATAAGTCGCCAGGGCCAGATGGATTCAATCCAGGATTTTTTCAGACGTATTGGGATATAGTGTGGAACGATGTTAGCCAAGAATGCCTCAGAATTCTGAATGGAGTTCACTCCATGCCGGGACTAAACAGAACTAATATCATCCTGATCCCAAAGAAGCACTCACCTGAAGTGATAGCCGATTTACAGCCTATCTCCCTGAGCAACGTCACTGACCGTATTGTTTGCAAAGTACTTGCCAATCGATTAAAACAGGTATTACCTCAGATTATTTCAGACACGCAAAGTGCGTTTGTGCCTCATCGATTAATTACAGATAATGTTATTATGGCTTATGAGCTTTTCCATTGGATCAAGCGGAAAACTCAAGGAAAGATGGGCTTTCTTGCACTCAAAACTGACATGAGTAAGGCTTATGATCGTATTGAATGGGAGTACTTGCGCCAGATTATGTTGAAGTTGGGGTTTCATGAGGTTTGGGTTTCAAAGATTATGACAATAGTTACATCAGTATCCTACTATTTTGTTAGGGGTATCGACGAGTACGGACCTTTGATCCCTAATCGCGGCTTGCGACAAGGAGACCCATTGTCTCCTTATTTGTTCATCTTGTGTGCAGAAGGTTTATTGGCGAGTATCCACAAATTGCAGGCTCAAGGTCTCATTCATGGGCCGATAATAGCAAGGGGGGCTAAACCAGTGTCTCATCTGTTTTTTGCAGATGATGCTATATTCTTTACTAGAGCTACTGTGGAGGAGGCGACACGTCTAAAAACTATCCTGCAACAGTATGGGAATGCATCGGGCCAACAAATTAATCTCCTCAAATCAGGTATATCTTTTACTCCTAATTCTGTACCTACAGTGAAGACTTCAATATGCCAAACATTGGGGGTGGAGGAGATTGCAGAACATACTCATTATTTAGGAATGCCGTCTGCCATTGGAAGGGGTAAACGTCAGGTTTTCCAGTATGTGATCGAGAAGCTTACTAAGAGATTACAAGGCTGGAAAGCGAAGGTACTATCCAAAGCGGGAAAGGATGTATTACTGAGGAATGTGGCACAGGCTATGCCGAATTATCTTATGTCATTGTTTCTTTTACCACTGGATACATGTAAAGAGTTGGAGAATTTGATGAATGGGTTCTTCTGGCAGAATGGTGGAAGGGAAAACAAAGGTTTACGTTGGTTAAGATGGAAGAAAATTGCCTTACCAAAAATTTATGGAGGTTTGGGATATAGGGATTTGAGGCAATTTAATCTTGCTCTTTTGGCAAAACAAGGATGGCGGATCCTTAAACACCCGGATTCGATCGCGGCACAGATCCTCAAAGCCAGGTATTTCCCTCACACGGATTTCTTTTCAGCAGAGTTGGGGCACAATCCAAGCCAAATATGGAGAAGTATACACCAGGGCAAATCCCTCCTGCTTCAGGGTTGTCGAAAACGGGTTGGGGATGGCCAAGATATACATATTTGGCGAGATCCATGGCTAATGGATGAGGGGGATCCATTTGTACAGTCAGAGTATAAGGAGCAAGTGGAACGTGTGGCTGAGCTGATTAGGGACCATCGATGGAATGAGGACGTCATTCGACAAATTTTCAATCCAAGGGATGCGGAGCTCATTTTACAGATTCCACTTAGTTCATCATGGCGCAAGGATGAGTGGATGTGGACTCTTAACCATCAAGGTGAGTATAAAGTTAAAGAAGGTTATCGGTTGGGGATGGACGACATTAATTTAGAGTTCAGAGACACAGGTTTCCCTTGGGCAAAGATTTGGTAGCTTCGTATACCAGGTAAAATTAAACTATTTATTTGGCGTCTGGTAAGACAGACACTTCCCTGTCGAGTCAATTTAAAACAACGACACATGGACATACTTGACATTTGTCCTATATGCACTAGAGGCCCAGAGAGTGACCACCATATTTTTCTGCATTGTGAGTTTGCTGTTTCTGTTTGGAGACTATACTCTGTGCTGTAGAATTTGGCTCCTGATGCTAGGGTTCAACCTTGGCTGGCTTTGATTATGACGGATTATCCGAAAACACAACAGGAGGAGGTTTGTATGATTTTATGGAGCATATGGACTCATCGCAATGAAGTTATATGGAACCAGAAACTGCAGTCACCATCTTATGTTTTTCGGAGAGCCAACACAACACTGTTGGAATGGGCTACTGCTCAACGTAGGAAAAACAATACAGCCCTCCAAACTCACCACCATCCATCTCACTGGGAGGCTCCACCACCGAATCATTTTAAGTGTAATGTTGATGTTGCACTTTTATCTTCTGGCTTTTATGGATTAGGTATGGTGATTCGGGACTGCAAGGGCCTTAATTGTTGCGGCAAGCTACTGATCTTACCAGGCTGGAGGGACCCTCAATTAGGTGAAGCACTGTGTTTTCGCGAAGCATTAAGCTGGATAAAAAACCTCCCCTTTGCCCCCATTTGTGTGGAAACGGACTGTCAAATAATTACACATTTCTTGACATCCACACAACACTTTCCTTCTTACTTTTCGATGATTATTGAGGATTGTAAAGCTCTTATTAATGAGCATCGGTTTATTTCCACTGCTTTTGTCAAGAGACCAGCGAATCAGGTCGCTCATACGATAGCTAGAGCGGCCAATTCCATGTCTGGTTTTGAATAGGAGTATGCCCGCCCATTTTTCTATATGACGTTTTAGCTTTCGATATGAATAATATGCGCTGAGCGCATCTGACAACGTTTCAAAAAAAAAGTGTACTGGATATAAGTATTATAATTAGCATAGGAATTGAAAGGGAAAGGACCTCAAAAAATAGTTTTGGAATTGTGTATAGGCTACCTATGCTAAAGATTTCAACTAGCAACTGAGAGACTTGACAAAATAAGACTTGGATGTACTTCAGACTTACTTAAATATCCTAATTAGAGGTGAGAAAGATATTACCAATCCTTTGAATCTAAATGTCCGATAATCGATAATAATATGAATGAAACTTTCAATAAGTGGATCTTATCAGCTAGGGGATAGGCCAGTGATTAGCATACTTAAAACAGTTCCAATAAAAGTGATGAAGAGGCATGTAGATAACAAGCATTTTATAGGTGGATGGAAGTCAGATATTGCACCAAATATAATGAAGAAGTTAGAGAAGACCAAAAAAGATGCAATATAGTGAAGAATTGTCTGAAATGGAGATAATGCTTATGAATTTTTCAAAAGGTAATGAGAAACATACTGTAAGAATCAGTAGACAATGAACATATAGTTATCGGGTATAGGACCTGTATGGATAGCCATGCAAATATATGATTAGTGCAATCTATTAATCAAAGGATGAGAACTTTGTAGATTTATGTTATAGGAAGGGTTAATTCTTGAGTTTGTATGAACACATATTTCAATCTATTAGGGGTGAAATTTTCCAGCCTCCAACCGATGCAAAAGTAATAAATTCCTCATCTAAAAGATTTATGCCTGATAAACCCAAAGTTGCGAGAAATAGGGACTAAAATGAGCTTAAAAATAAAAAATTAAGCAAATTGTCTTAGATCGAACAAGTGCAAAAATACCTTCTACTCACAACTCTAGAAAATACAACAAGAAGATTTTAATTATATGAATACATTTTTTAAACCTTACAATAACTAATGTTTATCATTATCTTAATTAGGCTATCATAGATGCATCTTCACAGATATCCAACCTTTCAATTTTTATCAATTATTATAACAAAAAAATTGTTTTCAGTACAAAAATAGTTAAGTGGTGCAAACAGAGTTAATGATAATGCTATACCAAGTCAACAAAGGAATATTGTACGTAATGTGATTTTTTTATTAATTTATCTTAGTTGAAAGAATTGGCAAATGTGTTTCTAATATTGTTTTCTTCAATTTTCTAGGTTGGTATATTTGGACATGCCACTAAAAAAAAGCTTGGAGATATTGATTTGAACACATTCCAATTATTATTTAAACCAAGGGGTTTATAGTTTAGATGAAATTTTAGTATTACTTTACAATAGTTGCAAACTCAAACAATTAAAAGAAGAATGTCATTGACACAATCATTACAAGAACAAGTTTTGCAGTAAAGTGAAAATGGGGGAAACATTGCTAATTAATAAGGCCTTTGACTTTTTTTTATAGACATATGTCCCATTGGCTTTTTTAGATAGATGTGCTAGTGACATATATGAAAATTGTGAAAAATGTTTGTGTTGTATAAACAATTTGCTCACTGGGTCTTAAAAAACTAAATCAATGTCATGCATATAATTTGCTTTTAATTTCTATAGGTTGAATTCTTCAATGTATGTTGATTTCATGTGGCATTATTCAATTTTCTTAATTAACCACTACTTCATATATGAAATAAACTTGGTTATACGTTACGTGGTTCATATATAAATAATTCTTATATAATATAGTTGTACATTACATAATTCATATATAAATATAATTCAATACAATTTCCACGTAATATAGTTGAAAATAACAAGTACCATAACTATAACAAATCCTATTACAATGTTTATTAACTTAAATTTCATTTCTTTTTTCTCTTTTCTTAATAAATATATGTGTTCCTTCATGCACTTCATTTGTTCTTCAAACTCCTTACTTTTGCTTGTTTCAACCCCTTTCTTTAACATTGATATTTGTTTCCGTAATTCTATTTTTTAATCACTTCAATGACTCGAGATAAATTTGTTATCGTACTATATGGAAAAGTTACGTCTCCCAACCTAAAATGTTTTATTTCATTATATAAAATTTAAACACAATTTTTTAATCTTAAAACATATAAATTCTCACTAGATAATTGGGTACTATATGGAAAAGTTACATCTCCCAACCTAAAATGTTTTATTTCATTATATAAAATTTAAACACAATTTTTTAATCTAAAAACATATAAATTCTCACTAGATAATTGGGACATTCATAGAATCTCCAATTAGGAATATGATCACTCTATGAAGTCTTTAGCGGGGCTTTTAACCCATAATAGCAAATCACATTTTCTTCATTTAAACTTATTATTGTATTAGTAGATGATGACGATTCCATCTGCATAGATATTAAAGAAAATCATAGCGTAAAATTGCTAGGAAAGAAAACATCAATAAAAAATTAACTATTTTTCTTCCAAGAATGTTAAGAGTTATTACTAGAAATATTTAGTTATGCAATAAGGTCAAATAAGTCCAAACTAATTGTTTAACTAGGTATTACTCAGCATTAATCAATTCCAATGAAGGAGTATATTGCCTTGATACCATTGTAATGAATTAATTGAAATGATGTATATTAGTAATGATAGTGGAAAATTGTTAAGGATTACCATAATCTTCATTTTCCTAAAGCTAGAACTTCTAAATTAACACTTTTTGAAAACCTCTATTAGTCAACTTCCCTCTCAATAGCAAAGTCCTTATTATCCAAAATACTTTGAAGGATAAGCAACATATTTAAAAACATATCCTTAATGTATGAAATTTAAAGAAAAACAAAACAGGAAACATCTTAAGCAAAAAGACATGTACATAAGCAGACAAACACGAAGCAAGAGGTAGAGAACGAAACACGGAAATTAAAATTGGTTTACAGCAAATTTGCGGTGGTGAAGGGTGACAACAATGTGGTCGAGAAAAAGGCGCAGTTAAGTTGTGGTCAAATAGACAGTGTGAAGACTCTATAAAAAAGATGAGTTTCAATTGGAATTGTGAATGAAATAATCTATGGCTTCATATTAGGGTTTTTTCTACTACAATTATTAAGTTGATTAATTAGATTAATTAATTTAGGTTAAAATTAAATTAAATCTTATATCAATTAAATAATTTTAAAAAGATAGTCCCATAATATTATGTGATAATTTGAGACTTACAATAACATTAAAATACTATTAGTATGACAAAACGTAAATGGCATTACACTCCCTTCACTTTCTCTGTTAACGTGGGGTTTAATTTGAATATTCTTAAAACAATACTCCCTTCGATTCATAATAAGTGTCGTTTTAGAAAAATGCACGCTTATTAAGAAAGTTAATGAAATTATATATATACCCTTATTAATATTCCCATGAATTGCTTTGAAATTGTGATTTGTGTAATTAAGATGAGAGAGAAATTGCATATTAATAAGAAATTGCGAGAGAAATTACATATTAAATTGTCTTAAAATTGTGATCTGTGTAATTAAGATGAGAGAGAAATTAAAGGTTAATTTTGGAAGTAAAATTATAAACATGC
>JAOSBP010000004.1:6939746-6951628 GCA_027563825.1 Erythroxylum mucronatum
TCTAATTAATTAATTACAATATTTTAATTAATTAATACATTGTAATTAATTGATTACATTATTTTTTACAAACCAACAACTATCAATGCTAATGGTAATCATTCATTCCTTTTAACCAACCATCATAATTATAATGATAATATCCATTCTCAGTTCTCACTATATTCATTCTCATTCCTATTACTATTCTCCCGTATAAACCAACAGCCGCCTATTACATATAGAAAAGGTTATATGTAATTCCCATAAAGGGAGAAGTCTTGTGCTTTGAGATTTGTTTACTTAATAATATAACACGCATAACTTTTATCACTTATATCACGGCGAGATCAAACTAGAAATTTTATCTTAGAAAAGGGAAAATCCAATGTTATGTGTTTCGTTCCATACTAGCTGATACTAAATAGTACGTATCGTACCGGTAAAAAAAACGAAATAAATGAAGGTTTGTATCGGGAGTAAATACTAATCGGTACTAGCATTTTTCGCTTCGTACTAGCCTATATCGTCGATATTCAAAATATCAGCTAACTATCGGCCAATGCCCTAAATTTTACATAAGTAGAGGACTAAATTGTCAAAAAAAAATTTAATCCCCCCACCTAACTGTCTTTTTCTTTCTTCTCTCCCGTAAATTTTTTTCTCTCACATCTCACTCACTCTTTCTCATTCAAGCAACACGAACAACCCTCCCTCTCTTCTCCGGCGACACCACAAGCCCACCACCGGCGCCCACCACCTATGACCCTTCCTCCCTCGGCTCTCTCCTTCTCGGCTTCTCCACTTTTTTATTTCTCTCTCACACATCTCATTCTCTCTCTCGCCCACCACACCTACAACTTGCCACTACTACTGACGCCAACAGACTACCACCGACGCCCCACTAACCCAACCACCATTTTTGAAATCTCGGGTCTCCTCTTTCACATTAGACCTGAAATAGATCCAGATATATTTCTGACTCTGTTGAAATTATTGTTAAATTATAAAATAATTAGGTGTGTGTTCATTACTTTATGTATATTTTGTGAAATGTGAATGTAATTATTGGTGCATTTTGTAAATTGTGAATGGAATTTATGGGTTTGTTATTATGTCGCATGTTGTGTGGATTGTGAAATGAAACTGATTAATTCATTGAAGTTGTTTGCTTTCAACCGTGGAAAAAGCATGGGTTTAATTTAGTCAACAGTGACACTAAGCTTTTTGACAATTTTAATCATACAATATGCATACATAAGGTTACTAATTTAGAGTTAGGATTGAAATGTCTTTTTTTTTTCTTTTGTTCATGATTAGCCTTATTATGGATGAGTAATAATTGGATGTACATCAATTTTATATTTCTGCTTTGTTAACTAGTTTTACATTCCCATTTTTCTTATGCTCTGCTATTATTACTAGTAACTAGAATAGAATATGCTCGATAAAATTAATCAATATATTTGATAGTCCGTGAAGTTAAATTGTATTAATAAAATAAATTATTTTGTAATTTTTTTAAAATTAAAGACTATTTCATAAATTAAAAAATTAAAAAAATATTTAATATTAACTGATACTGTTATAATATCGTATTAAAATTTAACCCGACACTAAATTCGTTAAGGGACTCACAACATCGGAAAAATCAGAGTCGTGGGGGCCATCATAGCAAACATTATTGCCGGTTTCAAAGATCACGACAGAGAGTAGGAATAGAGGGATTCCTCCCCTCTGTTTTTCTGGACGGCTATTATTATGTCTCTACAGCTTTGATAAATCTTACCAAAAGAAGAAAAAGCAAGCAAATCCAAAGACTACTTTCTAAGTTCGCCGATTACGCCGACGGTGTCGTCACTTGTGTGGCTCGTACAATAGTTGTTGACGTTGAAGTGATAGAATCAGTGCCCTGAAGAAAAAATCTTATTGGCCCCATTAAATAGGAGACTATAATTTATTATTTATAAAAATAATGTGTCCCAAAATTTAATTTGAGGATATCTTTCTATACAAACTTTCAATCTTCTTGCAGTCAACATCGCACGTGAATATTATAACTACAACTTGTGCAACTGGTTCCACTTTCTTTTCACTTATTTAATAACCTCTTCATAATATCTGCATTTAACAATTAATTAAAAGAAGTTGCAAAACACAAATCCAATGTTTAAATCATATTACAGGGACTACCATACTGATACGGAAATCTCAAGAAAACAAGGTTCTTGAAATCTCTTAATCCTGTTTAATCAAAACCCTAATCTTTCTATTATAAGAATATGTTAGATCAAACTCCAAATCAAAAATTGGAGACCTAATCTCAAAGAAATCAAAAATTAATTTAAGTTGCAAGTACTTAATTATTGATGCAAATCAATTTCTTGAAATAACCATGAAGGCATTCACGTTTCCTTTAAAAAACTCGCTTCTGAAATTTTATTGATCATCCAAATCTAGGGTTACAAGGTTTATAATAAGGTATAAATACCCTTGACTAAGTCCTAACCCTAATAGAAATGGGTTTGCAAGCCCATTGAATGGAAACTAAGCTAATCTTAACAAATTTAGGAGTATCTAGCCCATTCAACCTAATCTGATCCAAATCCTTTTAAAAATGAATTAAACACATTAAAACAAATAAATAAGTCCATAAATAAATACTTGCGCCTAAAATAAGAGAAAATAAATAGCAAGCCCAAATTATAAAAATGGGCCTAAATGGCTAAGTGTTAGCCTCTTCCAATACCTCCTCTAATAAAATCACAAGTTTGGGCGTATCTTGGCATTTCTCTATGGAAGTTTCGGCTTCCTTACGTACTTGACTTTTGATTTGGGCTTGAACAAAAGCGTGCATTGCTTGTTTAAGCCTTAACACTTGTTGCGTTGTAATTGGACCACTTGGCAAAATAAACTTGTCTGTGACACGTTGACCTCTATTGCCATGTATCACATGCTGTGCCAAACATTGCTGTCGTCCTTCACACCAGTTAGCCGACATTGTTGTTTTCATGAGAAGATTTAGCCAACCACTTGTTTTCATGAGAAGATTTCCTTATAGAGTGATTAAGATATAAATTAACTTCGCTTATTTTAATCTTTGTCAGTGGCTACATGGACCATGGTGGCGACGTGAGAGTAATAGTTACATCGCACTTGCGATAATTGCACTGATGCCTCTCTAAAACTGTGCTTCACCAGACACCAAGTAACACACAGTAAAGTAAAAATTGCAACACATCGTGATCATTTCAACAAAAATTTCAATTATTTTGTCGAAAATGAAGTACTGAGAGTGTGCCATTACCATATATTTACAACATATTATGTTTTAAGTAGTTTGCTAAGTGACAAGAAAGTTTGTAAAATAAAACGAAAAAACAGAAACCAAGATGGACGATGAGAGCGAGGGAACCATACTCCGATGGTCACTTTGAGAGTGGGCTTGCCAAAGTGGATCTTTTTCTTGTTTGGGCTTGAAAGAGATCCCATGAACCTTGCCAAAGCCTAATCAATGTAGAGGGAAATGACATTTGCAGGTCGAAAGAATGCAACGGTCAGCCATTTCACTGTTATAACTTATAAAACCGCCAGGTAGGCTCTAGCTCATTCACTGCAGAACTAGTTGAACTAATCCAACCAGACTTATAACAGTATTCCACATCAGCCATTATCAACAGGGATCATTATAACATTCTGTTGAAGCATGTTCCGCATCAACAAATGATTCACTTTTCCATCTCATAAAGTTTTTGGTTCAACACCAAATTTTCAGCTAAAAGCTACTCAGATTCGTCTGAAACTTGCCACCTTGAAGTTTGACACTTCACCAATAATCTTTACAGGAACAAAATCCAACTTTAAAATGGTGAAAACGGTTGCAATCTCTGACAACAATATCTCTATTATATATCCTAGATATCATCTTGAATGTGGCATGGCAGTCCTTGCAAATCCGGAGGTTCTTAATAATACGGACTGGAGTGCCTGAAGTGGTTTTCAGAAGGCAGAAGGCAACCGCCAACTTCTCACTATGCAAGCACAGTGCTAACTCTTTACCTTCATCATCCAAATCAAGCAATACCTCACTTGTATTTCCGACATAGCCTTCCCTCTTCAATCTCATCATAATCTCATCAAGCATCAAATAAATTTCTCGACTTTCGGGGTGGGAATCATCTCCAACAAAGAATTCATGAACCACCCCTCCTACCTCAACCAAGCTACAACCAGGGACTTTCTTGACTCCCCTTGCCTCCATAAGATCTCTTACATGCCTCACTTCCCTCCACCTACTCGTCTTTGCATAGACATTTGATAGAAGCACATAAGCGCTACTATTTGAGGGTTCCAACTCAATCAGTTTTTTTAGTGCAATCTCACATGTCTCTATGTCCCTATGAATCCTAGATCCACTCAATAGGGCTCCCCACACAAGCACATCAGGTTCCATAGGCATAGACCTTATCGTGTTCCAAGCTTCCCCAATAAGACCAGCTCTCGCATATAGATCAACCATGCAACCATAGTGTTGGATCAAAGGAGCTATTCCAAACTCCTCGCTCATCTTTCTGAAATACTCCTTCCCTTCACCAACCAAACCTCCATGAACACAAGCACAAAAAACTCCCAAGAACGTTACAGCATTGGGCCTAACACCCTCATTTATCATTTGCTTAAACAACTCAATACATTCCCCGGCATAACCATGCATAGCCAAACACTTAATCATAGCACTCCAAGCCATAACATCTTTGTCCTGACCCAAACTGTTAAACACCCACCTGGCTCTATCAACACTCCCACATTTAGCATACATGTCCACCAAAGAAGTTCCCAACACAACATCAATATCCATCCCACACTTGTCGATATAAGCATGAGCCCATTTCCCATTCTCGAGAGCTCCTACTTTGCCGCAAGCTGAAAGAACAGAAGACATAGTGAATCTATTGGGTCTAACACCTTCAACTTGCAACTTCTGCATCTCCCGGAACAAAGCCAAGGCTTCCTTATATTCCTCACATCTAACATACCCATTTATCATACAGCTCCAAGATATCACATTTCTCTCAGGCATTGAACCAAACAGCTCCCTTGCAACACCAACTGAACCCGCTCTTATGCTTGCGTTAATAATCGAGTTCCAGGACGGCAAATCTGGGTAGGCAATCTCATCAAAAACTTGACGGGCAGAGGATAGATTCCCACACGAAGAGTACATGTTGATTAGTGAAGTTTGGACAAAGCGATCATCGGCGAGTCCGAAGACAAAAACTTGGGCATGTATTTGTTTTCCCGAATAAATGAGGGGAGAGTAATTGAAAGATTGGAGAAGAAACGGAAAGGTGTGGAAATCAGGGTCGACGCCAAGAAAACGCATGCGGGAATAGACTGAAATGGAAGAACGGGTCGCTTGGACATGGGCTCGTATGATGGTGTTCCATGTGAAGGACTCGAGGGTTGGGTGCGCAAAATGGAGGGTTGGGTGAGTTGGAGCTATAAGCTTTCTGGCAACTTGCATTTGTTACATCTCGAGCTCTATCCGTTGAACGAGCTCAGTTGAACTGCTTTTTATCATTGTCACGACCAACTCAATATCATCCTACGTCCACTTGATTTCTCCTGATCTGATTTAGGAATTTCAGATCATGGGTTATGCTGTTATGAACCAGTCAGGAACCTTAAGCTACAGTATTGCGGTCTAAACAAAACAATATAAATTAAATTCTATCTAGATCAATTAAAGGCAAACGTACCCCGTCGATAAGTAATATAAATCGGTAAGAACCGGATATTGTACCCAAGGGAAAATTTCCAACACGTAAGACAATTAAATTAAACGATGAAAAATTACTCAGACGATCAAGAATTGTTTGATTTTAAAATACAATAAAATAAAATAAAATAAGTAAATAAAGGAAATAAGAAAATTGCAAGCTTTGAATTAAAACGTCTGGGTTTAATCAAATGACAAAAATCGGTTAAGGTATTAGATTTCAATTAGATTGGAAATTAAAATAAAATTATAACGGTGGATTGATTTAGGAAATACTTCACTTAAGCAAGTCAAACCCAATGTTCATGGCGTTCCCTTCTCTTCTAAATCCGAGTCACGACTTGGTTCATAGATGATTCGGAATAAAAGGCGTTAACTTCAAGAAGCCTAAAATTAAGTTCGTTAATTCTAGGTATCCTCACACAAGATCCTAAGGTTGGTCTACACTTTAGTCTCAAGTATGTCGCTTGATTAATTTTCCGACAAATTAAATCCCATTGGTTGTGGCATTCAATCATCTAAGGTCTTAATCTAGGTGATCAAGCTAAATTAAGACTAAATATACATTCAATCAAGCAAAAATTAATACCACAAAAATTATCCTAATCCAATATCAATCTTAACCTTAACCGAAAAGAAAAATTTACTCACACATATGTTTGCATTGATTAAATCCACACAATTAAAATAAATACGAAATAATAAAAATAAAACAAATTAAAAACACCCCTTTTTCCTTTCAACGTGGCTGCTCCACCTCCTGCTTTAATTTTGTGTTTCCACACAACTGCTTCAACTTGGTCTCTTCAATGTATTTTTCCTCAACAACGCATAAATCCTCTTACTTCAACAATTGTTGTCAACTCTCATGCACCTATGCTGCTTCAACGTGTGTATGAGAGAGTTCCCAGCTGTCAACGTCTCCTATGTGCCACCACCAGCTCATGTCATTTTTCTATTCCAACACCAGCTGTCTTCTCCTTTAACGTGGTCTTTTCCTATGCCACCAGCTGCTCCAATGAAGTCATGCCTAGCTCCAGCTGCTTCCCTCTTCACGTACCGGCTGCTTTTGTTCTCCACAAGTATCTTTTTTTTAATTGGCTCCTCCTTCAGCTAACGTTACTTCAATGTCTCCAAGTCTAGCTCCCGTATGTGAGTTTTAGAGTGTATGTGAGGGCTGTGAGTGTTCAGTGGTTGATGGAGTAGAGCTCTCTCCTCTCACGTTTCTTTTTCATTCTATTTAAAACCACCAGCTAACATCTTTCTCGAACTCCACAAGATCCTTCAAAGTCTCCCACCAACCCAAGCTTCAACGTGTCTTTTCTATTTTTGGTGTAAAGTGAATGATGGTTGTCACGTCTTCAACAAGCCACTAGCTTGTAACGTTGATTTTCAGCTTATGTATATTTAATGGGTGGTCTCTAACGTAGAAATCTTTGGCTTTGTGGTGTAACGTTCTTCTCCTCTCCACGCAGCTACTTCCTTCTTCTTTGTCAGCTGATGTATTAATTCTTATTTTTGTCTTGTACCAGCAGCTAACGTAGTCTCCCAAGCCACCACCTTTTCCTTTTGTTCTTTGTGTTTTTCCTCTTCTTTCCACACAACCCACAACTTAACGCATGCCCCAGCTATATTCCTTTGTTTTCTCACTATTCAATGTCCACACTGCTGCCGCCACTTGCTTTCCTTTTCTCTTCTATATTTCTTGTTTTTCAAAGATTTTTTCTCCCACTCAATTTCATGCTCTTTGTCCCTCTATGCGCACGCCTCCAACATATTTTTACTCTACCAGCTGCTACATATTCTCTCTATTCAATGCCCATCCAGGTGTCCTTGTTCCCACTCCTCTTCACGTTGCAGCCATCTTAGTTTCATGGAGAATTTTTTTTTCATTCCTTCGTTCACGCCACCAGCATTCTACTGTCTTCTTTACCCTTTTGCGCCGTTAGCTTATTTTGTTTGTGTCCTCTCCATTCAAAGTCCACACAGTTGTACACTATCACTCAAACCCAGCCACACTTCTTGTTTTTCCAGCTCTCTTTGTTTCATTCCATTAAACCCTTACAGTCCCACCTTTATTTAAAATTATGCATAACCACGTTTTGCTTCAACCTTGTGTATATTGCCAGCTTCATTCACCATTTGTTTTCTATCCCTTGAACGTCCATTTAGGTCTCCCATTACATTTACGTTGTAACCATTTTTTTAGGGTTTTTCTTGCTTTAAACTCTTAAATGTTTCAAAGCTAATATGTGTCTAAAATTAAGACAAATAACTTTTAATTAGTGCAATTTAAACATTAAATGGACAAGAGTTTAGAAAATAATGTACCAAAAATTAATATAAAAATGCCCATTAACAACTAATCCCTGACAATGACACAAAAAATTTGGTGGGTGTCAAATCCAAAAAATAATACAACTTAGTCTAAAGATAAAATAAATTGTGATAGTTCCATGAAGATTGGGGATGTTCTATTCATTTTATTAATAAAAAATTAAATAAAAAGGGGTGTTACACTAGGAAAATAAAAATGAAAATAAGATCAAACAAAGATAAGCTATACAATAAATAGAGAAATATCAGTATATCGAAATTCCTAACCAAAGGACTATTTTTCATTCATCCATACAGTTGATCATCGATGTAAAAATAAATTCTCTTACTCTTAAATAAATTAGCTATAGTTGTTGGTATAGCCTAACAACCAATCTCTCTTAATCTTTTTGATAACTAAGATGCAATTGTTAGCTATTTCTCTTACAAATAAGAATCCTAGAAACGTTCATAAAATTATAATATACTAGTAGATTACAATTTAAAAAGACCCGATTCTAATTAACAAATGCAAGATGCTTAGTTTATTTAAATTAGATTATCTACCTCCGTCAACATTAATCGCATGCTCTTACTTAAATAGCTATATCGATTTTACAGAATGTTATCCCAAATGGAAATATACTATTCTATGAATTAAAAAAATTAGCCACTTGCATAAATCAACAAAACAATAATAAGAACCGGAGAACATAACATATATAAATATTTAACAATAGAAGAACAAAAGTAAAACAGTTAAATCTCAAAACTTTTTAGAATAAATTCTACTATCCTTTGATTAGATAAAGAAAACTAACCGTAGACCATAGTTTTGATCTCTAATACGTGAAAAGATTGTTGTTAGGTTTAGGAAGGAAGACAACATTTCCCATAATGAAAGAATGAGAGGGGTGGCTTTTGTTCAAAGCGTACTAATTCCCCTTTGTTAAAAGTTAGAATCCTAAACCAGAAAGGAAATTAAAAACTTAAAAACATGTGTTTCGCTGGATTCCACTGGATATTCGTCGATAAATTGAAGAATAAATCAATTCAAGTAACAAATAGGCTATGCATTTAAGAAAAAATATATTGATATTTCTGATTTTCTTATAAAGAAATTAAAAAAATTCAGTTTAAATTTGAAAGGAACTGCTCTAATATTACATGTTGAATATAACTCAAACCTTATTAAGTAAAAATCTATAGTAAGTTCTTCCACTTTCTAATAAGTAGTTATAACTTTTTATCATTTTTAACGAAAGTTGTTCGAAATGATATCAACAAGAATTTTTTGTATCTTTTTTAATGCAAAAAATTCATCATGCATCAAAAAATATATATATTCGTGAACTTATCCAAATAATAGGAAACTTAACAATTATTTATAATAATCTTATGAAATCTTCCTAGCGCTCATCTAACATTAGACCATGCATTGAACCACTTTATTATTCATTAGTAATTACTATATCTTCTATATTTGGTAGGCACACGTAATCAGTTGAATATTAGTCTTATGCAGGGTCTTATTTAGGTACGTAATAGATTTCTTGATTCTTGTAAATTTGTATATATTGTTTCTTTTAGGCTCAATGGAAAGACATCACCTTTTAGCCATATCAAAATTTGTTTGTGACATAGAATCAGAGCATGTCAAGGTTATCGATTTTTTGATACCATGGCTAGAGAAGGAAAAATTGATGGAGTGGTACAGAGGAAGATGATTTCACCGTATGATATTACAGCGAGTACGTAATCCTACAAGTTTGATAACACATATTCAAGTGAAGGGTAAAAACTATGATGAATGAGCTCATTCTCTACGGACTGCGCTAAGAGCGAGAAAGAAATTTGGTTTTATAAATTGAACAATCAAGTAGCCAAAAGAGAAGTGTGGAGATTTTGAAGATTGGTGGACTAATAATTCATTCTTGGTCCCTTGGATTATGAATATCATTGAACATTCACTACATTCATATTTGACACATGGAGGTGGTGTAGGATCTTTAGGAAGACATATAAGAATGCTTCTCAATAGCCAATAATTCACGCGTACAACAACTGAAAGTGAAACTTGTCGAGTGCATGCCTATGTGCAATTGACAGTTGTACAAGTGTAAACTCTAATCTACATTAGAGAAGAAGCGGGAAGAGGAAAAAGTTAATCAATTTGTCATGGGTCTTGATGAAACGCTCTATGGAATAGTGAGATCCAATATACTTGCTCAAGATCCTTTATCAATTTTAAATAGAGTTTATTTAATCCTGGTGTAAGAGCAGCGTGTGAGAACCATTGCTCGTGGGGAGGAGGAACATGGAAGTGATGAGCATTTATTTATAAATTAGATCGAGATGAATGAAAAGACAAGAATACAATGTGCACCTATTGCAACCGTACAAGATATGAACCTGATAGTTGGTTTAGGATAATTGGATATCCTGAATGGAGGAGAGATCGTCCTTAGGGAACAGGAAAAGGATGTGGAGGAGGAGTTAAGGTTAATGTAGTTCAAGCCTTGTCATAAAGAGTAGTAAGTAATATTATGGTCTCAGATGCTGGCAATACTATTATTACTGGGCTTAATAACGAGCATTGAGAAACATTGAGGAATTTTTTAATTGTTACGAAGATGGAAAAAAATGAGAAATTAACCAATAAGTTTTCTTCCACTCAGTAGATAGTTGACTCCAGTGCTTCTCATCACATGATATGATGGTTGTAATGTATGTGTAATATTCGAGATGTAATGGAATGTCCTATGGGGACTTCTAAACGAGAAGCAAATTGTTGCCACAAAGGAGGGAATAGTGTTGCTTAGCAATAAATTGAGGTTAAACAGTGTTCTTTATTTGCTAAGTTCGATGTGTAGTTTGATTTCCTTCTCGCAGCTAATTGATGAATCAAACTGTGTGGCTTAGTTCATTAACAAATTTTATGTTATATAGGACTGCACTTTGAGGATGTTGACTAGTGCTGGTGACCAATGAAAGGGGCTCTACTTCTTTTGTACAATGGTGACTGTAATAGCTATAAAGACTTGTGGCGAGAGCTCCCTTGGTATGTCACACAAACAGATGGGACATCCATCATCTAAGGTTGTAAAGTTGATTCCTAAAGTTGGTTCTACTAGGAATAGTAGTTTATGGAATAAAGCATGTGAAGTTTTCCTTAAAGTAGTTTATGGTGGAGCGTCACTTTAACAAACAAGTGAAAGTTGTGTATGTAGGAAAATCGTTCAGTTGGAAAGAGTTCTAAAGAAGAGAGGACTGCCAATTCAACAACCGAGGCAGAGTACATTATCGCATGAGATGCGCAGAGGAAGCAGTTTGGATCAAGAAGTTCATTACTGAACTTGATGTGGTTCCTAGCTGTGGTGGGCCCATAGAGTTGTATTGTGATACAATGGGGCTAGTGCGCAGGCAAAGGAACTAAGGTCTCATCAATGATCTAAACATGTACTCCGCCAATACCATCTGATTCGGGAGATCATTAGTCGAAATGATGTCCTGATAGAGAGAATTCCCACAGAGCAAAGTATTGCTGATTCATTGACAAAGCCATTGTCACAAAAGAATTGTGATTCTCATGTACTCGCTTATGGTATTAGATACTAAGGCGATTGGCTTTAGGTTAAGTGGGAGATTTGTAAGTGCAAGTCGACTTGTACATTGGGTAAGTCGACTTACACGTATTCAGTACCGATAAGTCGACTTGTACATTGGGTAAGTCGACTTATGCAAGGACGGTACTGTTAAATTGTGCCCTAAAGGCAATCCCCTTTAGCGCGTTTTATTCAAAGTCGTG
>JAOSBP010000004.1:6990511-7002388 GCA_027563825.1 Erythroxylum mucronatum
TTTTGGGCAACAAACTATACATGCTAATATACTAATTACAGAATATCTACTTATGTTAAGAATATATACAGCTAATATATTAATTTCTAACGGCAATATCTTCCACTGATATCCCCCCTCAAATTGATGATGGATGATCAACCAACATCAATTTGTCAACAAGAAACTGATGGCAATTCCGAGAAAGAGCTTTAGTGAACACATCCGCTGTTTGTAGGTCTGTAGAAATATGCGGAAGAGAAATGAGACAAGCATCATATGCTTCACGGATAGAATGACAGTCCACCTCATTATGTTTAGTGCGCTCATGAAACACTGGATTAGCAGTAATTTGAATAGCACTAGTATTATCTACATGAAGAGAAGTAAGAGCAATTTGTGGAAAACTAAGTTCAGCCAACAATCCTCGAAGCCAAACAATCTCAGAACACGCAGAGGACATAGCGCGATACTCAGACTCAGTGGACGACTTAGACACTCCATCTTACTTTTTGCTTTTTGAAGAAATTAAAAAGTTACCAAGAAGCGTGCACCAACCAGTAATGGAGCGTCGAGTATCAGAACATCCAACCCAGTCAGCATCACTATATGCAGTGAGATGAATTGGAGAATCCACAGGAAAGAAAAGACCTTGAGTAGAAGTACCTTGCAAATAACGAATAATATGACGAACAGCAGCCAAGTGAACATGCCTAGGAGCCTGCATAAATTGGCTAACTTGTTGAACAGCAAATGAGATATCAGGTCGAATAATTGTTAAGTAGTTAAGAATCCCAACTAGTTGTCTGTATAGAGATGGATCGGAGAGAAAATTACCCTCATCATGATGATATTTCACGTTTACTTCTAAAGGAGTATCAACAGAATGACCCTCTTGTAAACCAGCCAAGTGAATTAATTTGCAAATGCATTTATGTTGATGTAAAAAAAATACCAGTCGAGCTAGAGTGCACTTCAAGACCCATAAAATATTGTAATGAGTCCAAGTCCTTCATATGAAACGAATCTTGAAGGCGTCCCTTAGTTGAGATAATAATATGGAATCTATTCCAGTGATGACAATATCATCAACATAGATCAAAAGCAAAACTATTATTGCTGTAGTTTTATAGAGAAATAAAGAAGAGTCATATTGACTTTGGACAAAGGAAAAGCGAATAAGGGTAGTGTGAAACTTATCAAACCAAGCACGGGGAGCCTGTTTCAAACCGTATAGCGATCTTTTTAGCTTACAAACATCAGAAGAAGGTGTAGAAAATAGCCTCGGTGGTGGAGTCATATAAAATTTTTCATTAAGATCCCCGCGCAAAAAGGCATTCTTAACATCTATTTGGTGCAATGGCCAACCCTTTGAAGCAGAAATAGATAGAACTAGTCGCACTACTGTCATCTTTGCAATAGGAGCTCTTCATAATCTACACCAAACTCTTGTCGATTACTGAGAGCCACTAACCTTGCCTTATATCTGTCAAGTGAGCCATCAGACCGTAACTTAATAGAATATGCCCATTTGCAACTAATAGGCTTAACACCAACAGGACAAGGAACAATATCCCAAGTATAGTTCTCCTGAAGAGCCTGAAGTTCTTCGTGTATAGCTTTTGACCAACATGCTTGTTTAGCAGCCTGAGAATAAGAGGTAGGGACTGTGGTGTTAGCTAAAGTAGCAGAGAACCCATACCAATTAGGAGAATGCTTGATATGGGAGGATTTGCGAGGAACCACCGGAGCAGACACTAAATCAGATTCAGGAGGAACTTGTGATTGAGGTGGTTGTCTTCGCCGATAGAAAATACCAGGTTTAAAACGCTCAATGGTTGGAGAGTCATCAAAGCTGGGAAGAAGAACAACAGCAGGTGGAGAAACAGGTTGCTGAAAATAATACTCATGTTCAAAGAAAATCACATTTCGAGAAATACGCAAACGATTAGCAATGCCATCATAACACACAAAACCTTTGTGAGTAGTGCTATAACCCATAAAAGCACATCGAACAGATTGAGCTGTAAGCTTGTGACGCTCATGAGAAGGCAAGTGAACAAAACAAACACATCCAAAAGTATGAAGTATATGATAATCAGGATGCGCACCAAAAAGATGATATTAAGGAGAATCAAAATTCAACTGTTGAGAAGGCAAGCGATTAATAAGATAGGCTGCATTAGATAAAGCTTCAACCCAAAACTTTGATGGAACTGAAGATTCCAAGAGTAAAGTACGCACCATATCCAACAAGTGACAGTTTTTACGTTCTGCCACCCCATTCTGTTGAAGGGTATAAGGACATGATCGTTGAGAGATAACACCTTTTTTACGCCAAAAAGCTTGAAACTCATAAGACATATACTCTCCTCCATTATCAGACCGTAAAACCTTAATACAGGTTGAAAATTGAGTCTCAATATATGCCAGAAAGTTTTGAAAAACAGTGAACACCTCATATTTAGAGTGCAAAAAATATATCCATGTAAATCGACTGTAGTCATCAATGAATGTCACAAAATATTTATAGTGAGCATGTGAAATAACAGGAGTAACACCCTATACATCACTATGTATAATTTCAAAACAAGCATTAGCATGACCACCAGAGCTAGGAAAAGGCAAAATTTTACTTTTGCCTAGCTTACAAGTAGAATAATCAAGCAACAATCTAGAAACAAGATTCAGAATTTTACCAAGAAAATCATGTTGCATCATATGAGTCAATATTGCATTATTTAGATGGCCTAAATGTTTGTGCCAAACATCAGCCTTATTTTCAACAACAATAGAAGATAATGACAATGTTTTAGGAATAGTAAATTGCAATGGAAATAATCTTCCAACCTTAGGACCCCTCGCGATCACCTTCCCCGACACCTGATCTTGCATAATACAACCACCACGTGAGAAATGCACATCACAATTATTATCTACCATTTGTCCAACAGAAAGTAAACTAGTAGACAGTTCAGGAGAAACAAATACATGATGAAAAGAAGATCCAAAATCACCAATGGCAGTGATAGGAAGAGTACTTCCGTTAGCAACCTGAATATTTTCTGTACCAGTATACTTGTGAAGATTACTTAACAGTTTAGGCATGCCAGTCATATGGTTAGATGCTCCAAAATCAACAAACTAAGGAAAGGAAGTAGTTGTACCTTGTCCTTGAAGACTAAGAGCAGAAAATGCAGAAATAATCATCTGTTGAACCATTTCTGGAGTAACAGTAAACTGATTGTTGCTAGCAATTGTAGGGGCAGAACAAGTATTGGTTGATTCAGGAACAACAGCTTGAAAAGCTTGGGTTCATCGGTTTTCAAGTCGTGTAGGACATTCTTTGATAATATGGCCATCCTGTTTGTAGTAATTGCAAAACTTTTTATCACAATTGCGAGCAATATGCCCTAATTCCTTGCAATTATAGCACTGCAGTTGTTTCTTCCCACGATTTCTTCCTTGAGAAGCATAAGCAACATTAACCACTTCAGATGACCCTTTGAATGTCCCTAAAGTAGCTTGTGTAGTCAACCGTTGTTCCTCACGTAGCAATTCTCCAAGACATAAATCCAAAGAGGGCACAGGAGCTCTATTCAATAATCCAGCTAGGGCAACTTCAAATTTTGGTCTTAGTTTCATACAAAATTGATAACGCATGCTTACTTCATGAACAGCTTGAAGACTACCTAAGATCTCTTTAGGTATCTTTGCATAAATAATACCAAAATATTCACTCCATAGGTTAAGAACTCCATAATAATATTCTTCAATTTAGAGGTTACCTTGACAAAAGTTACTCATTTCGAGTTCTAGTTAAAATCTTCTTGCGTTATTATCTTGGTGGTATATGCACTGAAGATGATTCCACATCTCTTTAGCTATAATAAAGGAGCGCAAATTATTCACCATATGAGCTTCAATGGATCCCAAAATCCAAGAGATAATGCGAGCATCCTTGGCCTCCCATTGACTAAATTCTGTGTCTTTTTCAGGGGCCAGAGTAGAGCCATCAATATGACCCCAAAGTTCCTTCCCTTTTAAAAACATTCTGAACTGAAATTCCCATGTTCTATAATTCTTTCCTGTAAATCTGGTAGCAAAAGATTCTGCAGATGCCCTTCCAAGATGTTCAATAGATGTTCTTCTAAAAGAAATGCTTTCAAAAACACAAATCTCAAAACAAAATTGTTGATCAGAATTGATCAACATAAATCAAAACTAAATAATCAGTTAAGGATTTGAGAACGTAGCTCTGATACCATGTCAGTTTTTGTAAAAGGCTTAATGCCTTCTCCTAGAGGAGAATTTCCATGAAATAAGTGTCCATGAACAATCTATTTTGGGCACCAAACTATACATGCTAACATACTAATTACAGAATATATCTATTTACTAATTATAGAATATCTATTTATGTGAAGAATATATACAGCTAATATATTAATTATTAAAAGAAATATCTTCCACTGATAGCAATATCTTCCACTAATACCACAAACCAAAAGGAGCTCAATGAGGAGCCTTAGTATAACCCAATATCGATAGAAAAATGTTTTTGTATCTCCTATTGTTGTCCTTACTCTAGTCTTTACATTTTCATACATATCTCTAATCACCCGTATATAAGTCATAGGAACTCCATTAACTTTTAAACACCTCCACATGATTTTCCTAGGTACTCAGTCATATGCCTTTTATGAATCATAAAAATCATATGTAGGTTACGTTGTCTTTCCTTATAATATTCCATTAATCTTCTAAGGAGATGTGAAACTTATGTCATAGACCTTCCTAACATGAAGCCAAACTGGTTCTCCAAGATAGGAGCATCCTTCCTTACTTTCTTCTCAGTCACCTTCTCTCATGATGTGAATAAGTAGTTTGATGCCTTTATTGTTGATACAACTTTGGATGTCCCCTTTGTTCTTGTATAGAGGAATTAACATATTAAGTCTCTACTTATCCGACATTTTGCTGGACTTAAGAATCACATTAAAAGGGTTGGTTAGCAAAGTAAGACCCCCTTTGCCTAAATTGTTCCACACCTTTATGAGAATCTCATCAGGCTCTACTGTCTTTCTACTCTTTATCTCTTGCAAAGCTTTTTTAATTTCTTTTCTCGTAATCTGTCGGCAACAAGTAAAGTTGTGATACCTCTCAGACGTGCTCATATTACCTAAAGAGATTTGTCCTCTACGCCTTCATTAAAAAGGCTATAAAAGTACCTATATTATCTTTTTTTATGTCATTTTCAACCACAAGTACTTATCATGTTTCATTTTTTATACAACCAACTTAATCTAAGTCTCTCGCTTTTTATTTCTTAGCTCTTACTAAAATGGCCAGATAAATAATGAAATCAAGCATTCATTAGATTTTCCATATATGTAGGATTTAATTTAAACGTTTGTAAAATAACATAGTATAATTTGAACATAATAAAACAATAAGGTCAACTTACATTAACGTATAAATGTTAACGTCATTTTCCCTTTTTTTTAAAACCTTTTTTGCCTTTATGGATAAGTTTTAACATTGATATGTTGAATCTTATCATTGTAAAATACTCGCAAATCATAAATTAGTCCTTGACCGATTGAATAGTTGTATTAATATAATTACCGAACATCTCTCATAGTAATAAGATTCACCATTGCAATTACCTACCTTTGATTCCCTGTTAATTATTACCAAGACGAACTATACAACACAGAACTACTCCAATTTGACCGAAGAATATATCCCATCAAATGGGACACACAGGCTAATGTTAAAGCAGCCATTACCTGTATTCTAGGTTTGGCCAGCCTAGAACTGCAGCATGCCTGTGATCCAAGTCTTCAACGCTTCATTTCAAGACAAGTCATGCCTTCTGGTGTTGAAAATGTCGGTTTTGGATCATATGTTTACAATACAGTTACTTTACCTATATTGAATGATCTAACTTACAGGAAATATGTTGGTATTGTGACCCACCCATTTGATCCAAAAGAAAGGAATAGTGGTTGAGATGGTAACAGTCTAAATAGGTATAATTTCAAAAGTTTTCAGTAGCAAAAGTGAGATACATTGAAATAGTAAAACGAGAATGAAGGAGCTAAGCTTATTGCTAATTCTCTTACACATCCAATTCTGCAAAGAACTAGAGTATAAAATGGGTTGAATTCGCAAGGCTTGCTGTCTACCGTAGCATCATTTAAGGAATAAGGATATGGAAATTACAATGAAAACTAAGAACAAATGCAAAAGGAACGGCCAAATCTATTCCTCAAAGAACATCTGCAAGCTACTGCTATTTGCCACGATCGTAATTGGTTGGGTAAGGGTAGAGGAAAAGTTGGTCTTCCACTGAACTGTTAACTTGCAGCAAGCATATATGCTATCTTAAGATTTTGAAACAGTGGCTTCTGTGGTGGTGCTACCTTCCTTGTGGTCACCGAAGATTCTTTGCTGGAAGTCAGAGACCATAAGAGGAAGACCCTTCCTCAGGGAAACCTTGGGTTCCCAACCAAGCAGCTCTTTGGCCTTTGCAATATCAGGTTTCCTCTTGTGAGGGTCATCAGGTGTGTTCTGTTTGAACTCGATCTTTGCATTCGGGTCAATTGTCTCCTGAACCACCTGCACAAACATATATTGATAGAAAGAAAAATGATCACTCCAATACAAGTAGTCTCTGGAGAAATAATGTGACCGATTTTCCTTTCAGAAAGCATGATGGAGAGGGTCATTAAGGTGCAAAATTGAGGAGTTTAAAAGAAAGGCATCTCCCAAAAAGGACTGCCCATCAAAATATTCCAATTATGCCATATTTTTTGTAATGGAATTTGTAAAATTCATTCAAGATATTGAATAATAGAATCTTTCTATACTTAGAAGTGAAAGCTAAAAGTATGAACAAGACGAGAACCTTGAGTTTGAAAAACAACTTAACATAGCTAGTATCAGGGTGGACATACCTGAGCAAGCTCAAGCATAGTGAATTCGCCGGGATTCCCAAGATTGAATGGCCCCACGTGTTCCCCTTCCATAAGTCGCATCAGACCCTCAACCTGATTCGTAGAAAATACATGTAAATAAACCTAAACAAAGAAACAGAAACAACAGTTTCCGTATTGAATTGCTATTTACCAATTAACCAAGTGAGAGACATGTTAAGAGGAATACTAAAGCACGCTTCATGACAAAAACTTGCATCCATGCACTTGTGTGGTAAGGTTGTTCAAAGTAGGGGCCTGATCTCATTGTTTACAACGCGACTAAGGGTTTCATCATCTTTTGATCTGTAAACGAATGTAGGCTCTTGAAGGTTTACGTCACGTCCAAATAATAACGAATGTAGGTCCTCCGATTAAAGAAAAGCTTCTACCTAACCTTTTTTTTTTTTTTTTGAAAAATAGCTTCTACCTAACTTTACAAGTGAAGTTTAGGAAGTCAAGAAATCAGCAGCATTACTTTGCAAGGACATGAAAGATTAGGAAGCTGGCCGACTTGGGCCTACGATTGGCTCACTGTGACATGATAACTGCTCAGAAAGAAATAGAGGGTAGGAGATACTTGGCTGCACCTTGCAGCATGTCAAAGCCAGAAATCAATGGCTGCAAGCCTCGACGGGACAGAAACATGTGAATGCACAGACATCGAGTTTAAATGGCAGTAACCTCAACCCCACCTCCTAAGGTCCCCCAATCGCATGTATCATTGTCCTATGAACTTGCAGTATAAAATATTTAACCACTGGTACCAACTCATATTCGTATACAATCCAAGGACCACTCACCCAGATAAAAGGATTATTAAAAGGAAGGAAGAGGAGTGGACATGATATTTGGCCACATAGCAAAAGAGTGCTTCAGAAAGAACTTACCAAATCAGAAACATACTGGAAACTCCTTGTCTGTTTCCCATCACCATAGACTGTCAATGGTTCTTTCCTTAATGCCTGGATCACAGCCCAAGCTTTGAATGAATTGTCTGGTACTGTTATTAATAAATAATAATCACCCGCCTAAGAAATGACATTTACCTGAGCAACAAAATTACTAACGACACGACCATCATCTATGCACATGCGGGGCCCATAGGTATTGAATATTCTAGCAATTCTAACCTGAAAAACAAAAACCAGACAAGCATTTTAATTTTATTTACAAAAAAAAAAAAGAAAAAAGCTATGTATTTATAATTCTAAAGTATAACTAAAACTGACCTCAACACCTGCTCCTCTGTGGTAGTCCATAGTCAATGTCTCCGCTGTTCGCTTTCCTTCGTCGTAACAACTTCGGACACCTGTCACAGTTTCAAGCACCGTACCAATCACTGCCTGTGTCAGAAACCTACAGATCCACACTCTAAAAGAAAGTCCAATTCTTCTGTTCAATTTTATGGTATCTTATTGTGTCCAGTAAATCTCAGACATTCATTTATACGAATTTCACATTTATTTATATAGGGCCCGCATAAATGAATGGCTGAGATTCACTGAACACAATAAAACACCGTAAAAATTGGACAGAAGATCTTGATCGCTATAAGAAGCACCGAAGTTATTACGAAAAAAGCTTAAATTTACCCAAATTACCGAATATGCCCACCTATTTTTCCTATTGATAAAAAAATTACTTTACCCGCCAATTGCAAGTTCTTGAAATTGGATCCACATTCCGCGGTCAAGACTCGAAAGTCCCAATTCCTACCACTCTAACATCATTTTCGTTAAGGCAAAAGCCGGAGATGGACTTCTATTACACTACGCAACACGTATAACGCACGCTAGACGCGTGCCGCATATGCTGCTAAAATGCGCTTCCCGGTTTTCACCGAAACGCTTGTCACCAGATCCTTGTAATCCGAATTTGCATTCGAAGTACTATTACTCACTAAAAATGGAACAAATTAAATTAAACCTGAAAAAGCACTCACCGATGGGATTAACGTTTCCCCAATAAGTCTCGACCTGAGGGTGTTGAAGTGGATCGCCGTAAACCTCGCTGGTGCTAGTGAGCAAAAACCTAGCACCAACTCTTTTAGCCAAACCAAGCATGTTCAATGTCCCGACAACGTTCGTTTTTATGGTCTTGATTGGGTTATGTTTGTAATGAACGGGCGACGCAGGGCACGCGAGATGATAGATCTGGTCCACCTCAAGCAAAAGTGGCTCAACAACATCGTGTCTGATGAGCTCAAACCTCGGATTATTGAAATGATGCATCAAGTTTTCTTTTCTTCCGGTGAAGAAATTGTCCACCACGATCACACTGTCCCCTCTCGCGAGCAGACGGTCCACGAGGTGTGACCCCACGAACCCGGCTCCTCCGGTCACCACAACTCTAAGCCCTTTTCGCTTAAGCCCCAGCGGAACCTTCCCGATGGATCCGAACGCGATTCTCTCTGGCTCGTGGTATCGCATGGCGCTTGTTGTCTGTTGAGGGAAGTAAGAGAGAGAATTGTCGGAGATGGGTTCGTATCTGGAGTGGCGGTGAACAGAAGACGATGGGAGGAGGGTAAAGAAAACAGTGGCAATGGCAATGCCAACGAGCACAAATAAAAGGCGCTGTTCTCGGAGGATGTAGCGAATCGGACGAGAGAAGGAGATCCATGGCTTTGGTGGCTTAGGCGAGTAAACGTCGGTGGTCGGTTGGGCCTCGTCATGGCCTCTATAAATGAGCTCCGACCCCATAATAGTGAACAGAACTTCTACTATTTGTCTCTGTTTTAAACTTCAACGGAGACGAGAAGCGTTTTGGTTTCGGGATGGTGAATAGTGGTGAGACGTTTGGGTTTCAGAAATAGAATTCATGGATGGTGTGAAGGACCAAAAGGGTCTGGTTTTAGGTGGAATTCCGGAAATGCCACTCCACTACGTGGCATTTCTTTTTAGGGATTGGAAAAGTAAACGCTTGTCGCCGGATGAGACTAAGACTAAAGTGGTCATGATTAACCAAATTAATAGATAACTCGTAAATTTTAATTCCAATGGGAGGTGGGGCCTGTGGTGGAAGAAAAGGCCTCCCCAGGGGACGGTGCCAACCTGGGATTAGGAAGATCGCACAAATCTTTTCTTTTTTTATTGATAAATAAAAGGGCTAACAACTTGTTAGAGCTAATAACAAGATTAATATGCTGAGTGCGACTAACACCCATGCGATCATCATTGAGTGTTCGTCCTATAACATCTGGGGGCTGTTGAAAAACTACCATGCCCAAAGACACCTCAGATCTGATCCGAGCCATAGCATCAGCTGTAGCGTTTCCCTCTCTAAAAACGTGATGAATCTTGACTTGCCAACTGCGTGACAGCAGCTCCCGAATTGAATTGGATTATATTATTATTAAGTTTCAAACTAAAAGTTCACATTTTCACATATTTAATAATAATATACATACTTCATGAATTGTAACTATTTTGGATTAACTTTTTAGCTTAAAAATTATTTAAAAAATCAATATCAATTACTTTTATATTAATAAAAATATAAAATGCAATAATTATCTAATAAAAATAATACGAAGAAAATAGTTATAGCAATAATAGTTAGTTATTGGGTCCGCCGATGGATACCCTGGTCTAAAACAAAAAAAATAATAGAAATTTTTATTCTTTGCATAAAAACATTAAAAAAATGTATACTTTATTTAACTATAGAAATACAAATAGCATTTATAGATATAAGAAATTCAATAAAAATGTATACTTTATTTAACTATAGAAATGCAACCAGCATTTATAAATATAAGAAATCCAATAATCACTAAAAATTTACATACATATTAATAAATATTTATAGATATAAGAAAAGAAATTTAATAATCGCTTAAGACATTGCAAATATATTAATTGCAATAACATACATGAAAATTTTAAAATTATGCTATACATATGAAATGGTCATATAACTCAATATCATGAAAAGAAATTAAGTTAGGATAAATTAGATGGTAACATTTTTGAGATTTGAGCTATTTGAGAAGAGGTCGTATGGAATACCATAATCTTACGTTATCGAATAACTTTTATATATGCTAATTATGAACCTTTCTACTTTTTTAACAAATTACTAGACATTAGGATGAGACTAAAAGGAAACCATAGATATCATATTAGTGTGGACAGAAAGTTCTAATTTGTCCCTAAGTAACATTTAGCAAAAAGTTTAAGATGACCTTTGTAATTGTCTATGGTACTAATATAACCTTTAACATTTCAAAAATGGAGCAGCAATGTGTTCCAAAATTGCCAACTCTATCGACTTATCATTACATCTTTGTTAAAATTGTCCACATATGCAAGCCACGTAAGTTCAGTTGCCAACCTTGCATCTGACGTGTATTTAAATAATATTTTATATTTTAAAATTAATTAATTGAATATGTTTATTTTCATTTTATTAACGGGCTATTTGGAACATAGTGAATTGAATTCATAAACGAATTGGATTCAATTACATTAATGAAATTGGAATTGAATTCAATTTACACTGTTTGGAACAAATGTAGTAATATTATAATTGAATTCATTTACACTGTTTGAAACAAATCTAGTAATATTATAATTGAATTCAATTAAGAGTAAGTAGACAATTAATAAATATCAAAACTTTAAGCAATTAAATTAATTTGATTATTAAAGAACCATAATTTTTTAACAACAATAAAATGGTTAATAATCATAAGGAATATACACTTATCAAAACAATTAAAATAATAAATCGGATTAAAGAAACATAATGTTTTTATTATTTATTATAAGTGTATTATTTAATATTCCTTATTAATAAGTGTATTATTTGATATTCCTTATTATTATCCTTATTATAATAGTGGCTTAATAAATTTATTTTCAAAATTAATAAAAGTGGCTTAATAATAATGATAATAAAAATAATAATGAAGCAT
>JAOSBP010000004.1:7002488-7024485 GCA_027563825.1 Erythroxylum mucronatum
CTACCCACCCGCAAAATCCACGGGTAGGTCGGGTACGGGTACGGGCTGTACGGGTAAAAAATATACCAACCCATACCCGGACTTTACGGGCAGGTGCGGGCGGGTAAACGGGTGACCCGCCCGTTTTGCCAGGTCTATCAACCAAGGATCTCTTAGAAACAATGACATAGTTATATAGAAGGAGAGAGCACTATGTTATGCTCTTGCTTTGGTGGGCCACTTAAACAAATTGAAGATATGCTTTTGGTTTGTGAACAGAGACGGATGCACATTTGGGGCAAGTAGGGTACATTTGGGGCAAGTAGGGGCACTTGCTCCCACGACTTCCGAAAAATTTCATATAAAAATATTATTATTTTAAGTTTTGATCCCATAAAAAATAAAATTTTACCCCCACTAATTTAATTTAGCAATATAAGAGTATTTTAAATATTTTGTCCCCACTCAAAAAAATTTATGGATTTGCCCCTATTTGTGATCCAGATAAAGATGAAGATGGAAATGAAAAATCCAAGTTCAAAAGAATTTGTGTGTATTGTGAGAGTAGTCCGGGAAAAAATAACAGCTACAAAGATTGCATTGATATCCTTAAAAGTATGGATAAGTAAACTAAATTAAAGTGTGTAAGTGGTGGTCCTTAAAAGATTGCTCATTATTTACAACAAGTATAGTTTTATCTGTTAATCTCATAAGGTATATTATCAAGGATGAAAAGTCTACAAAAGCTACTAAACTATTAATCAGACCTATAACTATAAGAAAGGTTGAGAAAGAATTTTTGTCTTTACATCGTAGATAGTCTCAATTCCTTTTCAAACAAAGTACTATTTGTTTAGGTTTGAACAAAACCATTTTAAACATATTAGTTTATCATTCTCATGCTCTTTTTACACCTATGATATTTGGCATTGCTGCATCCCTTATTAATTGACTTTCTCCAACTATTATTTTTATAGTTCATATCCACTGCTTCAATCTCATGAGCTCCCAAGTCTGTGTTGTTTTCAATGTCACTGTAATCTCCAAAAATCTAACTGTACATTGAAAATGTTTTATTAATTAATTTTAAGATATAAAAATATTATTTAAGTACACATCAGTTGTTATGTTGGCAGTTGATCTTATGTGATATGCACAGGTGGACAATTTTAATTAATATAGTTAATAATTTTGGGACAAATTGTTCTAATTTTCAAATGTTAAAGGTTATATTGGTATTAGTGCTCTGCTCAACGCAAAAGATTATGATAGAGGATTATGTATGCCGTTCAATGTCTAAACTACCACGAAACAGGCAAGCAATTGGTGTGGGTTTGACCTTTGTTTATGGTTCATCTTCCTTTTCATGTCTAGACAGCTTGGAAACGACAATATAATTCGCGTTTGTTTAAACTCTTAACCTATGAAATTGACATGCTTCTTAATTAAATGTATTCCTTAAAGACAGCTCACGTATTAACATTGTTTAATTGCTCTAAGGGAGGAAGAGAAATGCGTGTTCACGTGGGGATGTGGCTTTGTGGGGAAGTAAAGGGCAAGGTGTAATTTTCGTGGAGGTTAGGCACTATTTTTGTTCCAGTTCCACCAACATAGACTTATAAGCACATGCCTTGGAAAGGTCAAGGAGTTCTGCGATTGGTACTCAAAAGGCAAATTGGGGTAATATCTTTGAGTGATCTTCACGCTCCTTCAATTCAAACACATAAACCGCCATTGTTTGTGAAAAAGGTGCAAACATTACTACCAACATCCAACTGGAAATTTTCAGAACATTAGTAATCTAAGCGATGTCGAAATCATTTATCGTATCATGGTTATTATTTTATTGTTATTGTAGCCTCGTTCGGTGCTACGAAAATGATGTCGTACCATGAATCTAAATGGTGGGCACAGCCATGGATCGCAACTCCAAACTTGACGATCAAGTTATTTTTCTCACCTTATACTAAACGTCCCGACTTCAATTCCTTACCCTACCCACATTTTCATTTTATTAGATTTGAATTTTATATTAAAGATGTGAGGGAATAATTGATGTTAGGTGTAGCTTGAATACAATTCGGTCAATTCATGCTATTGACATGATTAGAAAGAAGAAGAGGAATGGCCCAATTACGAGAGCCACTCAAGTTCTCTTATTTATTTTTGGGGAAATGTTTAAAGAATTTCCTTAAAGGCCTCGCATCTTGGATTAATTGATGATAAAATCAAAGTTTTTTCAGAAAATTCCCGAAAGATCAAATCAAAGTAGAGACAAAACGGTTATTACTAAAACGTTTCCGTATTATTGGTGGTAGATAACTTAAGTAGTCCCATTTCACTCAATTAAGTAGACGAGGGTTGAAGGGCCTACTACTATACAATAGTGACATATTGTTAATTTAATTGGTTAAAATAAAATCTCATTATAAAATAAGATAAGATAAGATAAGAGAGAGAGTCAGTGGAAGAACGTTTGTACGGAAAGGACCCTATCCCCAGCTGTGATTTACGTTTAACGACCACCGTTAAACTTAGAGTGGAAGCCCGCCCATGTGTAATGTGTTCCAAGGAAGGCGGGACTGGGGAAGATCCGACATTTCTGGGACCACCGAAACAGATTGTTATCCACGTCGCAGGAGCACCTGTCAGAAAGCAACATCCAATCTTTTACTTCCACGCGCCCCCTGACCCATACTAACGGCTTTTCCCACGTTTTTAGTAAGGCACGACTGCGTTACTTACGACGTCGGTAAAACGTCACCGTCGGAGCTTGGAAAATCCTAAAGCTGAAGATTCACATGAATTTTAAATTAAAATGGGGAAAGGTCTGTTCCCTGTCGTGCTCTTGCATGTCTCGCCACTTGGACTGAAATAAAAAACGCGACCTTTCCAAATTCACACCAGAAGGTGCTTTGGAATTAATTTTTTGACGAAGACCCGAAGGTTGCCTGATCTGAAGAATTCAATTCCCGTCAATTCAGGAATTTGCCCGGTTAGCCCAGTTGGTTATTGAGAAGGAAAGTGAGTCCAAGGTCTCGGGTTCGAGTCTCGACAGCGGCAGTGTGAGAGTTCATGTAATCTGGTGACTCCTTGTACGCACCGAACACTGGGCCGCCTTTTCGAGAAGCTGGCTGGGATCAAACCGTGATTTACCTCCCTTACATAATGTCGGGCCGAAGTGTAAAGGTGCCTAAGGTGAGCGTTCTCACTTTTGAGCCCAAGGAATTGACAATTTTGAATAGCGAATTGCGACAGGCTAAACCGACAGCCACTCATTAAGGGAGCCTCTCCTTGAGCCTCTCCTTTAGCATGCATGGGGTGATTTAAAAATTGTTGACACGACGGAGGGATGGTGTAATGTAACGTCCAAGTCCAAACAGGCAAGGCAACCGCCGCCCGCAATCATCTCCTAATCGGAAGAAATCGTGAAAATCATGCATCCGTCATTTTTAGGGTCCGTTTTCAAACAGATGGGGATGCTAACTGAATCCATTTACCTTAAATTGTTTCATTTTCATTTGATTCAACAACCTTTTTTTTCTTTTTCTCTCTTTAGTGAAAGAAATTTGAGGTTCGTCTGAGAAAGTGATGGGTTAGATTTGAGTAACTTTAGGCCTGTAGCCCAAAATCTGCTTCTCTAGGCAGTGACAAGGCACTTAGTTGGGCCTTTGAGCATTACAACTTTTTTCATTTATCAGAAAAATAAAAAGGAACAAAATTACGGTGGAAATTGAGAAGTTTCGGTTTCATTTTTTATTTATTTAATTAGTAATATTTAGTTATATTTTTATTGTTAATAATTCGAAAACAACTTGTTTACTATAAAAAGTTGAGCCTTGCATATACTTATATTGGATTGTTATTATTAATAACATTTAGTTAAAATTCATAAATAAAAAGGACAATTTCATACATTTCTATAATTTTAGCCGCTTCTCACTTTGCCCTATATTTTATCATTCATATATTTTGTACAATTACGATATATAAATGATAAAATGCAGTATGAAAACTTTGAGTCAAAGCTCCAAAACTAACACATTGAGCAAATTAATTTGTAGTTGATTTTGATTTTTAATTTAATTTATATAAATTTTCGATTTCACATTTTTGGTACTAAAGTTTTTAAATATAAAATTAGATGTTTCTAATTGTGTAGAAAATATTAATTAAAACTCCAGAGCCCAATTATTTATAAGGATTCATTATCACGTCGGAATCATAATAATTTATGTTATTATGTAGACGTGAGTTCGGATCCTCTTTTTAATATTATATTGTTTTATTCTGTTCCATGAATCTCAGTCATTCATTTATGTGGATCTCGGAATGTGAGACCCGTATAAATAAATGGCTGAAATTAATAAGACAGAATAAGACACTATAATATTAAACGGGATATCTTATCCATAAAGGTTTGTGTATTAACATAGTAGAACATGAGAAGGGATAACGTGAGAGGATTACATTCACTCAAACGAAACGGGAGAAGTTAGGGAGCCAGACAGGGCAACGAAAAGCTTGAGGGGATAGATTTTGAAGAGTTTAACTCTTGAGACGTTAGCCTTAGCCACCACCAAACAAAATAACAAATCGATATGACAAGCTTGGACTGGCTTTCATTATTGTGATTTCATTCTCATTCCATGACGGAAATTTCGTCCTCGTTCTTGTCGCAGTTATGGACCTGAAACGCTTTGCAAGCCAGTGGAAGCGAGCTTGTTCACAAGAGCCAGTGCATTGCTCGAGAAATAAGTGGCTGTTAGAACCCGATTTCGTAGGATTTTCAGCTGTCTGCTCCTTCGACTCTGGATGCCATCCAAGCAAGTGTCTTGGTCGGTAAGTACAGCGCTTAACCATGTATTTACATCCTCAATTTGATCAGCGAACTTTGAAGGGTCCAAGTTTCTGAGCACGCCGAGGGATTTGTGAAGTTCATCTATGGCGTTTTGGAACAGCTCGACACAATCTGAAAGAGCCAGCTTGTCTCTGCCTTTTATTACTTTGTGCGTCTGCAACTTGTACAGGTACTGACTGGTGTTCTTGGTCACGCCGAGTGTGACCGAGACCCCAGCCCGAGCCCACTTGCTGGGGTTTCTTTTAGCGGTTTGCGAAAATGGCGAGAGTGAGTGGACGCAGAGATCCTGATACCTAGTTACGCTGCAAGCTTCTCGAACATAAGTGTCTCTGCAGTCGGAGACACTGAAAGTAGCATTTGGTAGGCAGGAAAGGAAGAACAAAACAGAGAAAATGCTGACAGCTTGCATCACTGTGTTTGGTTTCAGAAGGATTACTTACGAATAGTTTTTGTACATCAAAGATTGCGGAAGTTAGAGGATGTGAGCTGGTTTTCTTTGTGAATTTTGAGGTATGCTTTAAAGGGAATGGTTTAATTAAAAAGAGGTCTTTTTGGTAGAAAAGCAAGTGGCTGGTGAAAAGCAATAAAAGGTCTTGAGAGGGGAAGTTGCGAGCTGAATATTTAGGTCATCGAACGGTGAAAAACACGTGAACAGGTGAGCTTCACATGAATTTGCGATTTTTGGAAGATAAGATTGGTGTAATGAATATATGGGAAATTTTGCTACGCATAGGATATCAGATAAGACCATCGAAACTTTCCCCGTTAAAGTGAAAGCAAGAGGGATTCATACTAGGAAGAGACATGCCAATTGAACTAAACTTGGCTTCACATTATCATCCAAATTCTCACTAGACACGAAATGAATTACTAATAACCACTGTTGAACATTACAGGATTCAGGAATGCAGCACAAGTCAGGAAAGCTCATATAATGTTGACTGGAGAGTGGGCTGTACATGAGAAGCTTTAATGGTTTTCTGTGTCAGGTGACCAAACTTAACAGTCAGGGTTAGCATAGCATAGTTGCTTTGAAAAGATGGAGTTCACATGGTTCTCCGTTTCTGGCAAAAAGGCTACGGAATTCACATGTCCACATGAACCTAATAAATATATGGATTGGAATAAATCACCTGATTCTACCAATTTTGCTATACTACCTTAGATTCCATGCCTGCTTTCGTCTGTTTTCAACTATTAAATTTAATGCAAGCCTACCTGAATTTTCCTACTTTTTTATTTGGTTTGATCTTTTTGTTTTCAAATTACATGTATACGCTCATGATATTAATCCAGGTGTAAAATAGTTAAAGCGATTTTTATAAAAGAATTTCTAAGATTCAGATTTTAATCTTTTTACATAAAATATATTTATTTTGATTTTTGAGTAAATAATTTTTATTTTGGTACATGATAATATAGAGATAATTTCTCACACATTATTAGCTCTTTGATTCTGCCCTATTGTTATTTTTAAGTCTATAAAAAATATTTTTTATTGCTACAATGATAGGATACAAATTTCACTTTTCCATCACTTTCAACTCAATCAACATCTTTAAATAGAAACTCCACAAAATTCTTAAGATTTAAGCACACATTGATAATGACTCTCTTAGTTTGCTTTTTTTGCTTTTTGCTTATTATCATAGGTAAGGAAATTTACTGGGCGTGCTTACAGTTCTAGTTTATAATTTTAAGGCTCAAGCCCAATTTTAAAGTATTGATGGCTATATATTGGGCCAGAGATTGGACTAGATTTAAAGAATAAATAAAGCAGCAACTATTAGATGCAGCTTGAAGAAGTTAGAAGAATAAAGTGTTGGGAGTTGGAGCTGAGTTATATCATGTGCTTTTATGTCAGTTATATTTAATTACAATTTATTAAACTTAGTAGTTTTCTAATATACATATAACTAATATGTCACTTGTTTTAGAGTTGGATCTATAAACAACTAGTTAATGTATAAAAGTCAATGGAATTAACGCACTTTTAAAGACTTTCTTCATAGTATCAGAGTGAAGAGATGCTATAAAGAATTCTTCTTGTTTTTGCTTGATTCTTTTAATTATCTTTTCTAAAAGTGAAGCGGAGATTGATCCTTCTTGCCAATTGTGAAAGATTTAAGAGGATTGCATAGCATAATTGAGAAAGAAAGGGGAGCAAATGATGATAGGAATCTATTACAACTCTGAAGATGTGATCATCATGGAATGATCCTGATCATTATTCAGTTGAATGGAAGCAACTATTTATTATGGAATAGAGCCATAAAGATAAAATTGAGAGCAAAGTTGAAGCACCATTCATATAAGGAAGGTGTGAGAAGTCGTAAGATGACTCGCCAGAGTTTGAGTATTTATGCAAAGTAGATTGCATGGTAACCTCTTGGATTCTGAATTCAATTTTGAAAGATACTGTTAAAGCCATTCTATATACAACTCCTATTAAAGATTTATGGAAGGAATTGGAAGAGAGGTATAGGGAATGTAATGGACCATTTTTATGTTAGATTCAAAGTGAGATAAGTTTAATATCTTAGAGTAATATGTTTCTAGTTAAGTACTTTAAGAAGATGAAGAAACAATGGGATAAACTGACTTGCTTGACACCACTCCCTCAATGTGTCGGTGGAGCAGGGAAGCGTATAGCATAACTTGAGTCCAATAACAAGCTATAATCAAATTCTAGTTATGGGCCCATTGCTTAGTATAAACAAGGTATATTTAATGGTGTTATGGGTTGAGAAATAAAAAAAATGAAAGTTTCACAAATACGAAGAGTGCAATGATGATTAAAGCACAAGGAGGTAAAAAGGAGGGAACAAAAGCAAGTTGAGGTACGATAAAAAAGAGAGAATCTATTGACAAATCAAAATTTGCTTTGTGATTATTGCAATATGAACAATCACACAAGGGTACACCCAACTCAAATTTCATGGTTATCCATAATGGTGAAAGGAGTTGAAGGAGAAAGGCAAAGAAGGAAAAAGAGTCAATTATGAATATGGCTAACGTTGTAGATGAAGTGAATGGAGTTAAATCATAATGGGATTGGAAGTCTAACATGTCAATTATGATACAGATTGACAAATTCTTCAAGGACAAAGGGAATGCAAAAGCTAAAAGGCATGCAATTAATTTTCCACACTTTAAAGATTTTGAAGTTATTGCTCTTAACCATATTCTTAGTTCTCTTGAATTAATTGAATTTAGTTCTTATATAGTTGATACATGAGCCTCTAACTACATATGTATAGACCTGAAATTGATGAAAAACCATTTTTTTACACTTTTCCACTTACCTGATGGATCTATATTGAAGTGGCAAACTTTACTATTTATAGCCCTCAAAATATCGCAAGTGCACGGGTCGTAAGCTTAATAGTTGAGATGTCGATTTCACGAGGAATTAGTGAACTAATTGAATCCTAACTTTGTCCAAGGTTGTAAAAATAGGGTTTAAATGAAAACAAAGATAAACAGAAAATTAAAAAATCAAGTAGGGGTTGAATGAAAATAAAATTATGAAATTAACAAAAGTAAATCAAAATGGAGCACAAGTTGAGATATCACAACAAGACAAGATCAAAGAATTATGAGAAGGGGGATTTATCCTATCATCAAATGCTAACATGATTACTTTTGAGTTAACTTAGTATCGGTCTTAGACTTTCGAAAGGTGAATTACTCTCTCTCGAGTTATAATCATTAAACCCTAAATCATAAACCCTAATGGAATTATGAAATTTGCAATTTCTCAATTAACAAAAAGCCCACACATCCAATTAGATCTTAAGCCCTCTAATAGACTATCGGGTCTGCATACAAGATCTCTTTTCGTATAAATTATAGATTTGATTATTTACGTGATCTATTATATTGTTATTGTTTAGCTCTCATTACCCAATCTAATCATTTTGTTATCGGTTTACTCTCTCGATTTGTTACCAAAGAATGCAAATACAACAAATAATCACAATACGCATTGTACTAACATCAAAAGAAATCACATTAACATTGATTCAAGAACAAATCCTTAAAGGAGTTTAGAACATCATTAACAACATATTCAACATTCTGAAACCCAAGTTATACATCAAAATGAAGTAAATAAACAAGAGAAAGTAAGAAGGAACTTGAAATGGCTGAGTTGGAGTGGTTGGAAAACAACTGCAGATGCTCCTCTCCCCTTCTTCTCTCTCCTTTGTGTTCTCTCTCAAGCGGCAAACGGAGGCACAAAAAATTAGGGTTCTTTGCCTTCTTTGTAATCTTTTCTATTTAAGGTAAAATCTAGGTTTTACTAGGCCTAAAAAGTCCAAAATAACCGCAAAGTTAAGTTTTCGAAGCTGATCCGTGTTTGTTGTCGTGCAGGCCACAATCATGGCAACCCAAGCCAAGATCGTGTCCTGTCAATTTTGCTTGGATCTTCCACCAGGCTTCCTCCAAATCTTCTTCATTCTTCGATATTTGATCTCAAACACTAACAAACACATCAAGACACCTCAAATACACAAAATTTAAGCTCAATAGCATGTTCTAACCCATAAGACACTCGAAACAAAAATCTCTAACTAAATAACACAATCCTAACCTAAACATGCACTAATCATTCAATTTAACAACTAAACACATACTAAACTACCCACTAAAACGTTATGAAATCTACCACTATCAACATCCCCACAATTAAACTTTGGCTTGTCCTTAATCAAAGACAAAACAAGCAAAAAACAACACAACAAGCACAATTAACAACAAAACACACATATATGCAATAATGAGTTAATGACATTAAACTTCACATAACAAATTTAACTACAAACATGATCCTTCAAGTTGTTCTCACTTATTAACTTGTGAAATATATGTCCAAGTACTGCAGACTAAATATACATAGTAATCAAGACCTTAATGTCAAACTTATTCACTCCTATCACTTACACACACACATTGATAATTATTCGGTCAATCAAAATTGTAACTATCCTTAAGTGGCTTTTTTTTATAAGAAATCATGTTATTCACAAGATTAATAGGATTTATTAAACAACAAACTATTTTTTAAATTTTATTAGCATGAACCTAGCCTTTTGACATGAAGGCAAACATTTGTGACGAATGTCCCCTGTTACTCAACTAGGTCATTTTTTTAAGTGGCCTTGTTAGAATGTTATTATAGTCTTTTGACACGGACGCAAACATTTGTGATGAATGTCCCCCGGTTACTCAACTACACCACATTCTCAACTGGCTAGTAGCTCTATTTATAACCTGATTTGTTTCAAAAAGGGCTAGCAAAATAGTTATTTGTTTAAGAATTACACAACTTTTTTTGTTTTTTAGTATATTTTCTTGCCTACCTAATTTCTTAAACTAATCATTCTCATGAAAATATACTAACGATGCTACTTATTTGATTGGCCTAAAATTATAAATGAATGTGGTAAATTCTTAGAGTGAATGAACCAATATCATATCCTAATTAACATGCATATTTAGCCGAAACAACCTAGAACACTAATTTCACAAGCTAATAAATCTTCATAACCTAAAAGACTATTTTCAAAGCTAAATCGATTCTGTTAAGTTTTAACCATTGACACATTCACACAAATCACACTATGCAAACCTAAACAAAACTAACATATAATATACAAAATTCATACTCAAAATAAAAAATATAATGCACATAATGCAACCCTCCTGACACTTGGACAACACATTGTCCTTAATATGAGAAGGACAAATAACATACAAGGTGGGAATCAAAATAAAATAATACAAAAACATAAGAACAAAATAAAGACAGAAACAAAAAGATAAGAGTTAGGCATAAGAACCTAGTATGGTGATTGAGGTGGTGATGGTGATGTTGATGGAGACCAAATGGACTTGATGCCCAAGATTATTGCCCTATCTTATAATTGCTTTAAAAGGAGAGTTAGCAATCCAAACCATTCCAAATCATTAAAAACATATTTTAAAAATGTAAAACAAATCTAACTACGTAACAATTTCAATCTAACTACCAAACGTGCTAAGTTATGGTCATTAGCTTTACCTTGTATCCTTTGGAACTCAACCGGGATCAATTATGAGTGGCTTGCTTCCACCCGTATTGTTCAATTTTAGCTTCGTAGTTTGTAAATAAGCTACATATTGGAAGATAATCAAAAGGACACCATTGATAAAATTGAGAAAATTACTTAAGTTCAGTAATGTCCTTTTTACTAACAAATTGTAAATAAAATAGGGAATAATGAAATCCCATGAATCTTTAGTCAAATTAAACAGTTTGTGTTGTAAGACGGTGAATTACTCATCTTCTTCTGCAATCATCATTGTCCACTCTTTTGCTTTAACTTCTAAAGAGGAACTTCTAAATATTCCTCAAACTCTATATCCATTGTCACCTGTTCCTCATAGCTTACTTATGCAAAGTAGCCCTTCTCTTGCACTCTGATATACTCATCCATTATATCTACTTTCATACAAGAGCTACTTTCTTTCCAATTGTTCAAGTCTTTGTTTATAATGAACTCCATATGCTCACCACTAATATGAAGGAGCACTTTTTCATAAACATCTATCAGTGCTTTTCCAGTGCTCATGAATGGTTTTCCAAGAATTAATTGATAGTTCTTATCCTCTTTGAAATCTTATACAAAGAAATCTACAGGAATAATGAACTTGTCTGCCTTTACCATAACATCTTCCACTACGCCAAATGGTTTCTTTATGGATCAATCTGCTAACTGAATAAGCATCAAAGTTGGTTTCACATTGTAGAGCCGCAATTTTCTAAAGGTCAACAAAGGCATAAGGTTTTTACTTGCACCTAAGTTGTATAAACATTTAGCTCACTAACCATACAGGGTTTTGTGAAGCTTCCAGAATCCTTTAACTTAGAAGCCACGTGACTGGTGATAATAGGGTTATAGCTTTCGTTTAATGCTACCGTTTGATTCTCTTCTCAAGACTGCTTCTTTGTTAACATGTCTTCAGGAATTTGGCATATTTGGGCATATGTTCAAATGCCTCAACAACAAATAGATTAATTTCCAAAGTCTTTAATTTCTCCACGAACATTGCAAATTGTGAATCCAGCTTGTTCTTTTGTAATCGTTGAGGGTACGAGATCTTGGGTGGATATGGCGGAGGGGCAACGTAAAGAGGATACCCACTCATGTCTACGTCTTTCTTCTTTTTTACCGGGTGTGGCACAACTTATGTCTCTGCTGATTGCTTAAATTCCTTCCCACTTCTAAATGTGATTGCTTTGAGTTGCTCCCTTGGGTTTGCTTCATTATTGCTTTAAGAGATTCACCACACTTCTTGTAGATAATGCATTTGCCAATTGACTCATTTAAACCTATAATTTTTGAATTAAAGAATCATGGTTTCTAGTTACTTGCTTGAATTTATCTTCAAGTCTCTTATGAGCTTCATTCATGTTCATAAGCTTGTTCAAGATTTTGTCCAACTTAGAGCCCGTAGAAATGGGTTTTCCTGTTGGAATTCAGGTGGCTCTTGAGGTCGAAATTGACTTACTGCATTGTTTGATCAAAAAAAATTTGGGTGGTTTTTCCACTCAGGATAGTAATTGTTAGAATAAATGTTGTTTCCTCATTCTTGACCAAATTGTGTGTTCGAGTAGTTGAATTGCTTCATCTTGTCATTTTTCATTAAAAAACAATCAGCGGTAAAATGGTTATTTTTCTCGCATAATTCACATCTATGTTGAATTGCTTTCACGAGAACTGATGAAGAGGCTTATATGCTGTTAAGTTGTCTTGTCAAATTGTCAATCTCAGCTTACATTGTTGCTATTGAATCGACAGCAAAGACTTCGTTATGATTTAAGAAAGTTAACTGCTGTCTACTTTTGTCTAACGACCAAAATAGTTGTTACTTGCCATCTCTTCCAACAATTCCTTTGCTTCCTCAACTGTCTTCCACATAAGAGAACCTCCAGAAGCTGCATCTATGGTGCCTCTCGTGGGTGGATTGACTCCAAATTAGAATGTTTGCAAAAGAAATTCCTTTGGTAGATTATAGTGAGGACATCTCCTTTGCAAATCCTTATCATGCTCCCACGCTTCGTATAGTGACTTCCCGCTATTTTCTTGGAAATTCACAATTTCCTTTATTAACCTTATCATCTTTGTGAAGGGGAAGTGCATATCTAAAAATGTACGCACCAACTGCTCTTAAGTTGTGACCTTTTTAGGTTTTAAAGAATGATACCATACCTTAGCGCGATCCCATAATATGAAGGGAAAGAGCCTCATCCTAACAACATTTTCCAACATCCTTTAATATTGAAAAGTATCAAATATTTGCAAAAAATTCACTAAATGAGTGTTAGAATCCTTATTAGTAAACCCATAAAATTGTACATTAGTTTGCAGCATGTTCAGCAAAGCTGGTTAAATCTCAAATGAGGTTGCTTACACCAGTGGTCGAGTGATGCATTAGTTTGTAGCATTAAATCTCGGTCTCGGGAAATCCATCAAATTTCACTGCTAGTCTCTTTGATTGTATTCTTCCACCATTGTTTCTTTAATTTCTTTTTTTGGCATCGTATTCTTCTAATTGCTCCTTCCAATTAGGTGCTGTCAAGTGTTAGAGTTTTAATGATCCTACTTAAACTCTGAGTGATTCTTGTGTTCGTGAAATTGCACAGACACAAAAGAGGCAAAAATTCCTTAAACTAAAAGAATTCAACTAATCCTAGCTAATTCTCCGACAACAATGCTAAAAACTCGTTGGAGTGGTAAGCTTTACTATTTATAGCCCTCAAAATACTGCAATTACACGAGTCATAAGTGTAATAGTTAAAGTGTCGATCCCACGAGGAATTAGTGAACTAATTGAATCCTAACTTTGTCTAAGGTTGTAAAAACGTGATTTAAATGAAAATAAAGATAAACAGAAAATTAAACTATCAAGTAAAGGTTAAATGAAAATAAAAGTTCAAAATTATCAAAAGTAAATCAAAATGGAGCACAACCACTTAACAATTGAGATATCACAACAAGACAAGAACAAAGAATTATAAGAAGGGGGATTTATCCTATTATCAAATGCTAACATGATTACTTTTGAGTTAACTCGGTATCAGTCCTAGACTTTCGAAGGGTGGATTACTCTCTAGGTTATAATCATTAAACCTTAAATCATACACTCTAATTGAATTATAGAATTTGAAATATCTTAATTAACAAAAAGGCCACACATCTAATTAGATCTTAAGCCGTCTAATAGGCTATCAGGTCGTCACATGAGATCTCTCTTTGTATAAATTACCGATTTGATTATTTGCATAATCTATTAGATTGTTTAACTCTCATTACCTAATCTAATCGTTTTGTTATCGGTTCACTCTCTCGATTTGTTACTAAAGCATGCAATATGACAAATAATCACAAGACCTAATGTATTAACACCAAAAGAAATCACATTAACATTGATTCAAGAACAAAACCCTAAAGGAGTATAGAACATCATTAATAACATGTTCAACATTCTCAAACCCAATTCATACATCAAAATGAAGTAAATAAACAAGAGAAAGTAGGAAAGAACTTAAAATGGTTGAGTTTGAGTGGTTGGACAACAGCTGCAGATGCTTCTATCCCCTTCTCTCCTTGTTCTCTCTTCCTTGTGTTCTCTCACAAGTGGCAACTGGAGACACGAAAAATTATGGTTCTTTGCCCTTTCCGTAGTTTTTCTATTTAGGGCAGAATCTAGGTTTTATCCGAGCCCAAAAAGTTTGAAATAGAGTTTTCGAAGCTAACCCGCATCTGCTATCACACAGGCCACGATCGTGGCTTGTGAATTTTGCTTCTATCACGATCATGGGCATGGATCTTCCACCGGGCTTCTTCCAAATCTTCTTCGTTCTTCGATATCTGATCTCAAACACTAACAAACACATCAAGACACCTCAAACATACTAAATTTAAGCTTAATATCGTGCTCTAACCCTTAAAACACTCGAAACACAAATATCTAACTAAATAACACAATCCTAACCTAAATATGCACTGATCATTCAATTTACCAACTAAACACATACTATACTACCTACTAAAACATTATGCAATCTACCACTATCAATCTACAAAGCTTATTCACCACATAGATCATGTTCAATTGAGTAATCAATTAGCCTTGACCAATTCCCTACATATACCTTTTTTCAAGTTTAATCTCCTATTTGTTAATAAGCTCACCATTGCTACTCATAAATTTTGATTTCTATCATATTTTTTTACATAATACAAGACCTAATAATTGAACAAGTGCTTGTAGTAGGAAAAGTGGTAGGAAGTTTATATATTATTGATTCAAATTCTTATCACCCAAAAACTACTAAATAATATATCTTTAAATTGTATACAAACCTCTATGCCAACTTTGTAAATACCACCAATCCTTAACACCAATAACTAGGATGCCCCTTTATAAATATAATGAAACATTTGAGTATAATAAAGGATTACATTACTGAAACTAATTCTCCATATAATATATGTCATTTGTCCAAGTACATTAGGTTACTTTTTCAAAGCAATTCTATTTTTGAGCTTATTCATGTTGATCTAGAAGGACCTTATACGTATGCTTTAATCAATGGAGGTCATTATTTTTTGACCATAGCAGATAACTTTAGCAAAAGTATATGAAATTTTCTTCTCAAATATAAACAACAAACTACTTAAAACCATCACCAACTTCTTTAACTTGATAAAAACTAAATTCCATATGTCTGTTAAGGTCATTAAAATATAGAATAGAACATAAGTCACTAATACTTCTTGTCAGAACTTGTTGTCAAATCATGGTATTATTCATTGGAGAATTTGTGTATATGCTCCCCAATATATAGGTTATGAAGAGAAGCATAGACATTGCAAGTTACTAGAGTTATGATAAAATTTATCTATTAAATTCTGCGTTGAAGTCATTCTTATAACTACATACCTCATTAATAAGCTACCTTTCTCTTCTCTCTCTTAAAGAAAACCTCACAATATCCTCTTCCACAAAGGACCAAATTATTCTTCTCTTAGAACCTTTAGTTGTCTTTGTTCAACTATTATTCCTTACAAGGACAAATTTGAACCTAAAGTTTTTAAAGCCATATTTGTTGGCTACTCTGTTGGATAGAAGACATATAAATTGTATGATGTGGAATCTAAAAAGATTGTTGCTTCTAGAGATGTTATATTCTATGAACATAATTTTTTCTTATCAAACAATTACAAAATGTGATCAATTTACTCCTTTTTACCTGTGACTTTTTTTAGATATAATTACCCTTATAACCTATATACTTTAACTAAATCCTATTTAAATTCCTCAACCTGACCAAAACCTTGATGATACTATTCCACCTAAGTCTCTACCACAAAAAATTAGTTATATAAAAACCCATTAACTTTAAGATTCCAAGTCAAATACCCAACTTAGCAATAAATTCTACTAAAAAAAGTAATGCAACTAAACACCAACCCCAATTCATAAAAGATTTTGTCTCAAATAATGTAAAATCAATATAGCCTTCAACTTCTATTGTGAGCAAACATCAATCATCACCCCAAACACCACAGATTTATCCATACATTGCATCATTCAATGTGTGTGTGTGTGTGTGTGTGTGAATTTAGTTCTTCAATACTCGACATATTATCAAAAAAAGGATATGTGTGTGTGTGTGTGTGTGTGTGTGTGTGTGTGTGCACTTCAATACTAGCTTTATAAGAGAATTAGACATGGGAGTTAATTGAATTGCCTCTCAGAAAGAAATCCATATAATGTAAATGGGTGTACAAAGTCAAGCATAAATATGATGGCAATATGGACAAATATAAGGCAAGATTAGTGACAAAAGACTATAATCAAGTTTAAAGAAAAGCCAAAATGATGACTGTTAGAACATTCTTAGCCAGTACAATAGCCAAGGTAGGACATCTTCATCAATTAGATACAAACAATTCTTTTTTACATGGTTATTTAGATGAAGAAGTTTATATGATCCTCCCACAAGGTTATAATAAAGCCACATTTGGTCAAGCTTGTAAATTGAAGAGATCATTCTATCGTTTCAACAAGCTTTAGATAATGGAACTAGGAATTTACTTATTAACTTCACTAATATGGATTTCACCCTTCGGCTTATGAAAATTGTTTGTTTGTCAAAGGAAATTATCATAATTTCTTAGCATTGATTATCTATATAAATTTTGTTTTGCTTGTATGTGCATAAAAATATGATATTATTGCTACAAAGGAGTTCATCAAGGATTCTCCATAAAAATTTAGGACTAGCTAAATATTTTATGGATTTGGAACTAGTTAGATCAACTTAAAGAATGTAAATTAGTTAGAGAAAATATGCACTGGATTTTCTAACAGATGTGGGACCCACATACACAAAAACTAAATTAAATTCTCTTCCTAAAATTCAAAAATTCAATTTTGATGATGCTCCTCCACTTTAAGAACTAGATAAATATATAAGATTAGTTGGAGTACTTGGAATTCATTAGAGCTAACATTACAGACTTGGACAACAGTTAAGTTAATTTGTTCATTCCCCTATTAAACATCTCCATAAAAGTTATCCATGTGCTTAAATACCTTAAAGGTTGTCTTTCAAATAGATTTTTCTTCTTTGTTTCATCCTCATTCACTCTTATTGATTATTATGATACACATTGGGCAGCTTATCCATTTACAAGAAGGTCGCTTACAGGCTATTTTTTTTCTGAGTTCCACTTTTGTTTTCTTAAAAAACTAAAAAAAACTTGCAGTCTCAAAATCATTTGTTGAAGCTAAATATATGAGCATAGGAGTCACATTTTGTGAGTTTTAATGGCTTACCTATATTTTACAAGATTTGAAAATTCCAATTTCCTTTCCTATATCTATCTATTGTGAGAATCAACAAAATTATATATTACATCTAATCCAGTGTTTCATTAAAAGACTAAACAATTACATATTAAGGCCGATTTCATTCATCCTTCTTATGTTTCTTCCAAAAATCAATTAGTTAAGCTTTTTACTAATTCTCATTAATACTACACTTTACATATTGTATTATTCAAGTTGAGGTTATATGATTGGCACCAAGCTCCAACTTGAGGGGGATGAAGAATGTATAAAGCAACAATTACTAAATGATGCTAGAAGAAGTTAGAAAAAGATAGATAGGTGTTGGGAGCTGAAGCTTAGGAAAAGTGAAGTGCTAGGAGTAGGAGTTGAGTTATGTTATGTATTTTTATATTAGTTATAGTTAGGAAAAAGTTGTTTAGTTTAGTAGTTTTTTGTTATACATATAAGTAGTATGCAATTTATTTTAAAGTTTGGACCTATAAATAGCTAGCTAATGTATAAAAGTCAATTGGAATTAGTGAAGTTTTAGACTTTATACAAGATGATTGAGATTGCCTCGGTTAATTATAAAATACAAAATTACAAAAATTCCAATTACTAATAATATACAAGTACTATGATATCGAACACCTAATTTGCAATCCAAACTACCTTTAATATTATAAACTATTAAAAAGCTAAATAATTCTATTTAATATTTCTTGAATAAGTTACAAGGAAATATACATAAGAAAGGATCCTTAGAATATCTCCCAAAAATTAGGGGATATATACAATCATGTGACTAATTCTAAGACATACATAAATACACAATCAATTAATTAAATAATTATTTGATAATTATTTCTTATTAAAAGTGCGTAAAGACCATTACTCCCCCTCAAGGTGGTGAATGAATGTGTTTCATTCCCAACTTACTAATAAAGTCTTCAAAGGTTGTACAAGGCAATCCTTTTGTCAAAACATAAACTATTTGCTCCTTTGATGAGATGAAGGGGATGCATACCAGGCACTGTCCAATTTTGTCTTTTATAAAGTGTCTGTTAACTTCCACATGCTTAGTTCGATCATACTAAGTAGGGTTGTTTATCATAGTATAATTTCATTAGACCTTCTCATATAAATTTTAAGTCATCAAGAACTATTTTTAACTGAAACAACTTGCAAACCATTAATGCCATAGATCTGAATTATGATCTTGACACAACATTATGTTTTTTTTTGTTCTATAAAACAATATTTCCTCTCATAAAAATACGGTATTCTAAAGTTGATCTTTATCCATTAAGGAACTTACATAATTTGCATTTGTGTAGGCTTCCATTGTAATATTTTCTCCTTTTTTAAATAAAATTCCTCTTCCCAAACTACCTTTTAGATACTGCAGAATTCTGTATATAGCCTTGAGGTGTACTTCTTTAGAATTTTCCATAAATTAGCTTACCACACTTACTAATTTCAACTTTCCCAGCTTTTTAATATAAAATTCTTATAATATTTTTTTCTTCAACAGTAGCATCCCTTCTTCATCATTTAAATGACTATGAAGTCATTCTCATACACCAATAACATTGTTATTCCCTGTGTCTAAGTGTTTGATAAATAGGGTATGGTCTCTATGACTTTGCTACACCTCATAAATCTTCCAAACCATGGTCTTGGTGATTGTTTTTGTTCATAAAGAGTCTATTTTAATTTACACACCATTCCATTTGAGATTCAAAGGCAAGTGGAACTTTCATGTATATTTGTTCTTCCAATTCTCCACGGAGGAAGGTGTTTTTAACCACATATTGTAGTAGCTTCTAGCCAAAGTTGGTAGCCAATAACAATAAAATCATGACAATATTCATTTTTGCTACTAGTGCAATTGTTTCTAGGTAATCTATCTCGTAGGTTTGGGCGTTAAACCTTTAGCAACCAACTTGACCTTATATCTTTCAACAGTCTTATCATATCTATACTTAATGTGAATACACACATGCTTCTAACCAAATTTTTAATCCTCGGGCAGTTCCACTAACTCTTAAGTTTATTATTTTTGGGTGCATCCATCTCACTTTTCATGGCATTTCTCATCTCTTAATGCCTCGGCCATATTTTTCAGGAATGGGAATGATATAAAGATTTTTAAGAAAGGTTTGGGGCGAATAGGTTTTTATGTCATAATCATATATAATGGGTGTTGTGTGAAGGTTCTAGCACCTTTTTTGAAGGTGATAGGTAGGTTTAAATCACTAGGTTCAACTTGTGGGTCAAGGTTAAGCTCATCATCAATATGTTGATCAAGTTTGAATAAACTCATGGTAGGCTTAATTAGTTATAGGCAACGTCTCTTTAGCCAATATGGTAAGTTTATGCTATTGTTTATACCAGTGTTTTAAAAATCGGACCGAACTGGCCGGTCGGACTGGTGAATCGGTAAATCGGAGTATGAAACGGTCCAGTTTAGCCCTTATTTTTTGTGAGTGATTGACCCATTTATTTTATAGTCGGACCGGTAAAAACCACTGAACCAGTGAAAGAATGAACCGGCCGGTTCATTTAAAAAATATTTTTTATTTAAAATTAAAAACCAAAAGATTTAAAACTTCAGAAATTAAGGAGACAAAATGCTGCCCTCGTCACTGTTCACTTCGCTCTTCATCGGCAAGTCTTTTTTCATCTCTCTCTCTCTCACGTCTCTCTCTCTATCTCTCTTAATAAGTGTGTTTATGTTTCATTTTTCCTGTGCTTCTCTTGAGAATTTGCAAGTTGTGTCTGTAGCTTTTCGTTCTTTTCTAGGTAGAAGTCTTGGGTATGTTTCTACCTTTCTGGTTCTAGACGTTGTGTCTGTTTCGGTGTTTCTTAAGGCATGTGATTAGAGAGAAAAAAACATAAAATATTGGGAAGAAAAAAAGCAAAGTTAGAATGACAATGACTTTGGAATCCCTTTTTCTTTATCCTTTTCTTGAATAAACAAATGATTAGCTAGGCATACATTCATCTTTTGCAGTTACTGGAAAGCTTCTCCTTTGGCGTGTTGTGCTTTGTAAAAAAAATTCTAAGTTTTTTTAAATATTTTTAATAACAAGATATTTTTATGTTATATTGTACTTTACATTAGCAGCACCTTTTTAAGTTAAACCATTGCAAACTATGTTGGATTTAAAGAATTAATTAATAACCTTTAGTATATTTTTAATCAAAAGAAAAATTTAGAGCATGTTTTGTTTTATTTTTATTTTTAGTTTTCTGTTTAAAATTGTTTATTTGAGTTTTTGTTTTTAATTTTGATTTCTTTCTGTTTTCAAAATTATGAAAACTATAAAAACTAGTTTTTTTTCATAATCTGATTTACTATTAACTAAATATATATTATTAAATTATTTAATATATATTAATAAGAAGTATAAATAATTTAATTTAATATTATGTGTTTAATTAACTAAAATTAATTATTAATATGAACTATGAACTATGGTACTATCTAAAGTTCTATGTAAATTTAGCAAATTTTGTTGCTTTATGCCTTTATCTGATAACTTTTTTTTTCAAAGAACAGTCCAAGTTTTGGTCATTCTTTGTTTAATTCTAATTAAGGAATTTGTTTAATTCTAATTATGGACAAGTTTTTTTAAAATCACATATTTTTTTTGTTTTTTGGTATCTTCTAGTTATGTCTTAATTAGATTATTAGATGTAATAATTTACGTGCTATAATTTGTATCACCTAATAGCTTGTTGTGAGTAACTTATCTATATAAAAGCTAGTTTGGTATATAATCTATTATCTAGTTAGTGGTCCTGCTAAAAAATTTGTGATTAGAGAGATTTAATGCTATATATGAATATGCCATTATAAAATTTTGTGTAATTTTTATAGGAAGTTCAGAATCTAGAAACATGGATATTCCTAATGAGATTATTACTCCAAATGATTAGAACACTCCTAATCCCAACACACAATCATTCGGACAACAATCTACAGCGAACTCAGTTAATCCACATCATCGAAAAACTGATCTTGCATGGGAGCATTTTGCTTTGCATAAAGAGGGCGCTACTAATATATTTACTTGTCTAAATTGCTCATTGGTTTTTAGAGGAGGTGGCATAAATAGGATGAAAAAACATCTTGCTGGTGTACCTGGTCAAATAAGTTCTTAAGAAAATGTTAGTCATGATGTCCGTCAAAAAATGTTGGAGTCATTAAGGCAAGTGCAACAAAAGAAGCGAAATGAGGATTTGAATGAAGCATATGGTGAT
>JAOSBP010000004.1:7024585-7036896 GCA_027563825.1 Erythroxylum mucronatum
TTATGAAATTAGGTGATGAAGAAATTGCCGAACAACCAAATTTAGAATCTGTTGAAGATGTTCATATTGGCAATGATTAAGGAGCATTTGATTTTGACTTGAACGAATATTATGATTAGTCGATTACTGATCTTTTTTAAAATCTTTTTGATAAAATATGACTAGTAAACTTTGTTATCTTATTTTATGTTATGTTGGTGAACTTTAAAAAATATTGTATGTTTTGAAGTTTGAAGGTTTAAGTTAGATATATAATTAAATAGTATGTTTAAAAATTATCTTTTATATATAATATATAAAATAAAATTTATATATTTATTAGTCACCGGTTCGATCACGGTTCAACTCCAGTTGAACCATTGACCCTTAAATCAGTTGCTTCTCCGATTCAGTCACCGATCCGGTTCTTAAAACATTGGTTTATACTAACATTTACTTCTTGGACATGCACAATTAAAACCAATCAAAATTGTCTTAGAGACTTATCACTAAATTATGGACTTTTGGGGTTTCATTGATTGTTTGCCCAGGACAGTACAGAAGATACAACAAAAACAAATGAGAATGGCAATGAAGAAGAGGAAGATCGGGAGGAACATAGCAACAAGAAAGCCAGTATCAACAATGATTTAACCCTTAGTATTGAAACATTAAAATAAATAAAAAAAGATGAGTCTTAGAACAACCAGTAAGGGTACTCTTTTATAATTGAAAGATCATAAATTCAAGTTGTGAAAATAACTTCTTTGTAAAATATTAAAAAAAAAAACTGCATATAATTGATGATCCTTTCTTCACTCTCGCAAAGCGAGAAGCCTTACGCATTGAGACAACACTTTATTAGACATACATTTTCTTGATAATGACACTTTAACAAAGAGTAATAAAGGAAATATGCCGACAGAAGTTAAATATTGCCAGATAAAAGGAGCTGTAGGATCTTGTAAACAGAACCTTTCTCAAAGATCCAGTCATGTTGTAACCATCCTTCTAACACAATAGATTTTGTTCCAGTCATGCTGGAACCACTATTGATTCATAATATTGAAAATCATCAACTTTTTTCATCCCGGGAGCATGTTACATTGATAGAACCATGCTGTCTTCGTTGTTCCATGCTTAAAAGGGAGAAAATGTATCAACATTCAATATTCAATATTGCCGGTATCAAAGTTTTTGAGAGAACAAAGTACTGTCTTGAACGCTTTTAACACATCAAACAGACCTAAACTAGTAGTTTTGCGAAAAGAAACAATTAGGCTGCTATATAGTTGTCAACAAGACTGCTACAGTTAACAGTAACAAAGAAAATCTTGTACAAAGCACTGGCAATAGAATTTGAAATATGTTCATAATCCATCTCACAAGCTGTTACGAGAATCAATTCTTCATTGCATAATTCCAGAGTTCCTCTCCTTTAGGGAGATTTTCGAAGAATCTCTTCAGATGGTATCTCAAATGTTGCTCCAGCATGTTCTTTACCGGGCTTAACCTCTGCGCCAGTCAGTATCAGCATTCACGATTAAGTTTGCATTACAGAAATTTGGCTAATCACACATAAATGCTTATAGGAAATATTAGAGACCATCGTTATCCCCATGTATTATCAACTAAAAGGTAACAATTCTAGAGTCTAATTATCAGAAATTTCTATTTAAACAGGCTTAAGGAACATTAATGATACTATCAACCTGAATCGACACGCCTACAAAGTGCCATTACGAAGTAACAAACATGAGGGGTGCGAATAGTCGGTAGCTAGACGCGAGCATAAAAACAGGCAGAAAAGAGAAGGAGTTGATATACGAACGTCAAATTACCGTAGCCTCCGCGTTCATTGAGTTTGGCTTGGACGATCATGGTGGATATGAAATGGGTGGCTTCACGTGCCTCTTCCAACAGCCTTTGGATGTCGCTGGCGGAGGTCACATGACGGTTCTCCTCGAACTTCTTCCTAATCTCGCGGGCTGATGCCTTGAGCATCAAATCGTCGCCGGAGAAGGATTTGTGGGTGGCTCTTATCAGCGCTCTGTATGCGCTTAATGCTTCTCCTCTCATCATCTGTCTGCCTCTCAAAGCCGCACTATGCAGCGCAACACTTGTATAAATAAAGGGGTACTGGCTAAACTACGTCGTTTCTGGTAAAGAAAGTCACTTCCCTGATCTGCTCTCTTCTTTCCCTTCTTTCTTTTTTCTTTTTTTTTTGAAGCTCCGATCAACTTTTATCGATTTGAGGTATCCATTTTCTTGTGAGAATAGAGTAGAGTAGTGGAAACAGTAGTAAGAACAGTGTATATTGTTTATGGTCCGTCCATCAAGACAAGAGTGCAAACAAAAATGCCACCATAATACGCAAGAGCAAAAGACATTAACAGCAGTAGTTGTACAATCTCAAGGTTAAAAAGTTGAAAAATGAGAGCCATGAATCCCGTCAAAATGAATGAGAAAAATATAATGTTGAGATGTGACAACTTATTCAACCATTCTGCAATCATGCTTCTTGCGGCGGCATCTGTGAATATGATGGGCTTTTTTATCAGAGAAGCTGTTCTCTCCAACACGGACACCGTCCACATTAGAATCTGTATCTGCTCCCGGAAATGGGATAACGCCATCAGTATGCATTCTAAATGAATGGACTATGGCAGATTAGGATGGGTATACAGTACCATTAGTTTATTCGCAAAGATATTTCTGTCTCAATCCTTTTGAAATGATCACTTTTCTATATCAAAAACCAAATTGATTTCTAATCAACAGAGATCAGGAAGGCAGATCTTGTTTTCTTTCAAGAGTATTATTTCACAAAAAAAATAAAAAATGATGCTGCTTCCGATCCAAAATATAGACTGCTATATATGCAGAACACCAACTTTTTAGAACCCAAAACAAAAGTAAGAGGGAAGGGAAAAGAATTAAACCTCCATAATGATTGCCCCAAAACAACAATCTCGAATCATCCTCCTCTTCATCAACCTCATCTCCATACCCAAACTCCGCATCTCCTCTATACCCAGGTTCACTTCCGTAACCAGATTCGTTCCCTTGAGGATCAAAATTACCAAACTGCCCACACCCGACCATATAATCTCTCTCCTCCCTCTCCCTATAATTCTTGGCTTCACTAACATCCGACGCCCAATTCGCATCCCCATTCCCAAACAGCTCCCCACTCGAGTCCGTCCCCATCGCCACCGGCAAATCGGAACACGTCCCGGGAGCAGCCGAGGCTCCAACGGAGCTCCGGCCAGAAACGGAGCGGGATCCTCGGCGACGGCGGCGCTTGCGGTCCAAGAGCCTGAAGCTGGGTCTCTTGTAGGTGGTGGGGTGCTTATCGTCGTCGAGAAGGGAGAGCTTTGACATGTCGATGAAGTCGATGGAGAAGGAGGTTGTGCGATTGGAGAGGCATGGGCGCTTGGTCAGAGAGTGGGAGTGCAGAAGCGTGGTACTGGTAGAGGTTGCTGCTGTTCGATGGGGTTTCGGAGGATCGGAGTCTAGGGATTGGATATGGAATGGTCTCCATGTATTGAGATGGAGAGTGCATGAGTCGATTGAGTGGCGGGGATCTAGGGTTTTGTTAGACGTCATGAGAAAGATTGTCGGAAACCCAAGATGGGTTTCTTCTTTCTGGTGTCGTTTCAATATCTTACATTGTTTAATTTGCAGTTAAAATAAGGAGGCAAATAATGTACGGCCTTTGATTGAATAGGACGTAGATGAATGAAGAACGGGGAAAAGATACGGAGAGAGAGAGTTTGGCAGAGGTAGAGCCTTGCGAGCCATACACTAACACCCGGCAATCTGAAAAAATGAGCCAATGAGGTCTCACTCTGGCCCACTCGTTTTGTTTGTTTATGACTTTATTTATGATAACGTGGATACACTTAAATAACAATAATAAGTTGCAACAGCATTCGCACTCTCAACCACAAGACACTGTGCCAGAAGAAGAACAACACTCCTAGATGATCCAAATTATCAAAATGATCCTCGGCTCGGCGACACGAGTTGATTTTGTTAAAAAAGCTGCATAAGATATCCTATAAAATCAAACTGCAGGGATCCAGTGTTTTACGAAATAACTTAAGAGAACATGAATACATTCCCTTCAAAAAACTAATATGCCAATTCAAAAACCACTGGGCACGAGGGATTTGGGTGATTCAATATAAATCTAACGCAGAAGCAAGTGAGTTTATCTCCTCGATTCCTTGGATATCATGCAGGAAATTTCTATAGGTGGCTGCATAATTGCCAAACTGAATTTCAGCGGGTGGATGACCATCAAAAACATAACAGATTGGCTTTGATGTCAGCATCGGTTTCCTGGTCGGAACAATATCAGAAAAATGCCCAAAGCTTGCTTCATCAAATGGGAAGGATTTTCTCAGGACAAAGAAGCTCTCTCTGCCCAACTTCTCCACCTGAAAAATTAAACACATGCCTTCAGATTGACTCATCCCCACAAAGATGTGCAAAAACAACATCAGTAATGCAAAACCAAGGGGCACACAAATGTGGAAACTATGTCCTTCAGTGCAATGTGGTAAACAAATTGTGAACACGCAAGAAATCTAACACCCAATATTGACAGTGATGCAAAAAGAATGTTCCGCTGGAAGCTATACCTGTAGTTGTGCAAACCTAATATTGTTCATGGTCAGGATAAGTTGAACATCATACAAGTCATCAGATAACATTCTGTGGGCCAAAGACTTGAAAAAATTCTGGACAAGAACCTTTTGCCTGTTCAAATCTTCAGCATAGCTTTCTAAGTTAGCTAGCCAAAATATGCATTTCAGTTTACTCCATGGAATGGGGTTCTCCTTTGCTCCGGAAACAATTGTCTGGTGTGGGTCTTGAATGCCCCATAAAATACTCATACCAGACAATGAAGGGTCATTGATTGTGGTTTCTGACATACAAGTTGTTGTAATTATTTTGCACGGATCAAAGTGGCGAACAACTTTAGAGCAAAATTGTAATCCAGTGTCATCCAATAGAAGGATGTACCCATCAGAAGATGTTGGGAATAACTGTAGAAGGGAAGTAGAACTTGAAAAATCATCTTCAGGTAAAGAGGGCATTGTGATTGTTGATGATGCCGTCGAATCTAGATTATGAGAGAAGAAGCAAGTTTCTCCATTTCGACAACCCTGCAGATCCACTTCCATAAGCATAATAAATGATATAAACAACAAGGAAGACATCAAACTAAGAGGCAATCAGAAACTAGAACCACTAAGAAAAACTTTATTCCCAAAACACAACAGTGCCAAATAGACCGTTGAACTTGCGGCTCTTCTGCAACAGCTGACTCCTAATTGTTCTTCTGAGTAACCATATCAATGCAGAAAGAACTAAGCGTTATTTCAAAAGGTCAAGGACCAATACACATACATCTCAATTAGCATAAATTTTATCTCCCTGCATCACTGCAACTGCTATTTTATCTCCATAAAATGATAGCCAAAAACCTATGTACTTTTAATAAAATTTTCACGATGAAACATGTTCCACTTAGCACAAGTTTTTGGTAAACAGAAAGGGTAAATGACCTAAAATAATTTCATATAAAATTGAAGCCCAGAAGTGAAAATACCTGTAGAGTGAAAAAGAATTTGCATGCCGGCCTTTTTGCTTGAGGAGAATGAGAAAAGGCACACTGATCGCCATTCTTGCAAGATCCTTTCGCAAAAAATACACATATAGGAGTTTCCCCATAGGTGATAGGCACACTTTTGTTAACGGCATTATATTGATCATTCCATGCGCTTTCAGAATTTTGGAATCTTATCTATTTTTAACATGAAAAGATTCCAAAGAATTATTAGCAAGAAAATGATAACCAAATGAAGGGGAAATGTAATTTTACCTCTGTGATAATTTTGGTAAGCTTTTCAGCCATATCAATTTTTCCAAAATGATCAGAATTCACAAATGGTACAGCTAAGCATTTTATTGTCTCAATAGATGGCTCAGTGTTCTCATCATCTTCAGCAACAATACCCATCTCATTGGGTTGACAATTTAGTACGCATGTGTGCAAGAACTCACAAGGATCATAATAGCTAGGCAGGCCATCACATCTACCCAGAAATTTGGGCCGAAACAGGTGCACTGAATTTAGTATATCTTCATCTGGAAAAAAAAAGGAAGAGAAACTTAAGAATAACCCAGGAAGGATAAAAAGGAAGAAAAGCAAAAGCAAATCTAATCTGAAATGAATCTTTCAAAAAATATCTAATTTGAAATGAGGTTTCACGTAGGTAGCTAAAAATGTTTATGAACCCATACACCGCTCTTCGATATGATGTAGTGAAGACCGGACAAGATTATGGAAACAGCACCATTCCTCTTCAATCTTAGGTAGAAATAATGTTGTATCTTCCATTTGTTTTACCTCTAAAACTTCTGTCAAGTATTCAAGGCGATGCTTGTCCTTCAGAGCAAAGAACAAATATCAAACATCACAAAATCCTTTAAAGCAAAGCACATTGTTCAGTTAAAAGAGTATTCCTACAGCAGGGAGAAGAAAGATATTGTTTTACCTTGAATACATGTTGCCAAAATTGATATGCATGAAAGTTCCCCAACAAAATCACCTCTTTTTGACCTATTTTCAAATTGCTGTCACAAGTTCCACCAAAGTGATGGTATGCATACTCTGTAAACTGAGGTGGAGAACTGATTTACCATAAGTACATAATTTTTGGAGCAGCCAAATGTATAAAGGATGTTATCATACCAGTTGCTTCTGACCAAATGGACGAAGAATCGGTAGAGGCAGTGTGTCCATCAATATGCCAAGCAGAATGCCTTCACGCAGTAATCCAATATCTCCAAATTTTAGCGCTAGTATAGAAGCATCAAGTGTCAAGGATAAGCTTGCAAGCAAGTGTCCATAAAATGTAGGCTGATACCGGCCTCTTGCAGATTGAACTAATGCACCCATTTGAACAAGCAAGTTTATTGCATCTTCAATAACCTCAGGATTTGGGGGGTCCAAAGCCTTCTGCGACAACGCTAGCATCATAATTTCATAATTAGACTATGCATAATCCTTTTTTTTGGGCTGGGTACATACAAGTCATGCAAAAATGTTCAATTTAATCTTTACAGCCAGCATAAAAAATGGAAGCTAATATCTATTGATCACACAGACTAGATTTTTAACACTCAGCCTTCATCACATACTTATATACACATGTAGATTTAAGATGCATACAATAAAATCAAGATAACAAGAAAATTGATAGGACCCCAATGTTTAAGCCTATGATTGATAAGGTAAGCCAGGACAAAGGATAAGAGGTCAACACAGAAATTACAGGAATCTAGAATAGGTTCAAATACTGTTCTAAGAACCTGACTAAATTACAAAAACAACTAATGCATCTGGATTTTTTAATAAGCTGATCATGCAAATATAGTCATAACTCATAAAAGACTAAAATGCATAACTATAAAAAGACACAGCGAATCAATCAGACCCAACTTGGACTATCTTTAGTCAGAGGGTGATTTGAAACATTCTTGCCCCATCACTAGACATAAAAGTTAAGCGTATCAAGTATGAACATCAAGGCATACATTTGGGATCATTTATAGCTCTTGATTCGGCACAGCATATCAGAAGCACTTGTTGCCGCAGTGACAACTTTAGTATAGTTGGCGACTCAAACTCCTCAAGCTTATTGAAAAATGATCTTGTAACCAATCGATAAATGTGGCCATCACAAGTTCGACCAGTCCTCCCTTTACGTTGATCAGCCTAAAAGATAATTGAAATAATTAAGCGAAAGAAATCATAGAATTTCGACCCCAGCGTAACATGCTCTCAATACCTGAGATTTAGAAATCCAAACAATCTCAGTTGAGTCCTGCTTACTGGTATTGTCCCAGAAAACTTGCAAAGATCGACATGAATCAATCACATAGGCTACTTGAGGTATGGTCACAGATGATTCAGCAATATTTGTTGCCAGTATCACCTAGCAAAATACAAGTGAAAATGAGCAATGTTGGTAAGATTCAGAATTACCTACCCTCAACCAAAGGAGTAAAGATCTCAAAATTATTTGCAAAAAGGCAGGGATTTAATAGCTAATATTTAATTCCAGAATCTGTAACATTCTATTGCAGTATGCAGCCTAGTACGTAAGACCCTACTGAATATGCTTAACCCAAGAAAAAAGGAGGATCATTACTGAATAGATAAGTTACAAGAGGCCATCACAGAAGAATGCAAATTTCCTGGAAGATAAGGGCAAACCAGAAATTAAGACATTAGCCTCAATGTTATCTTGAAAATATTTTAGTCAAAACACAAGTTCGAATCCTGTTTCCTAATATGAGATTGAAACTATGCAATCGTAAGGAGGTAGGAGCGTACCCTACGGCGGGTTTTCAGGACTTTCATAGCCATGAGAGCTTGTTCGATGTCAATGCTTCGATGTAGGATATGAACCTTGAAAGATGAACTAAGAGGCAGCAAACGGAACCACTGCTGCTCCAAGTCAAAGTATGTTGGAAGGAAAATCAAAATGCCCTTTTCAATGTCTGGTTCATGTTCATGAATGTGTATAACCAAATCATAGATAAGCTTATGCACTTCAGGTTTCATATCAGCAGCAGCAATAGTAGGGCTATATCCTGAACAATATTCTGAACTGATTCCAAGCAATTCAGATACCTAGTCCACCCCAAAAAAAAAAAAATCATTAGCAACATTATCAGAAATGCTATCACATAACAAGTCAGAATGCTCCAACACTACCTCTTAGGTTTATCATGTGTTTCAACTAAAATTGCAACAAAATATTCATATCATATCCCACAACATTATAGGAAATTAGGCACAAAAAAGTTTTAAAAAGCAATGTCACACAACTGATGTAATTGCTAAGCTTCCGTAAATAAAATATGAAATTGAAGAACGTGATCTAAAATCATTCAAAATTGTGGCCCCTCTCTAAGAAATTTGAGTTGGATTACCCATACAAATTCTGGTCTAAATAAAAGAACAGAAACAAACCAAGTAAGAGTTATTGCCTGCTCAAGATATGTGACTCTCCGTTGAAAAATGGCTTGCTGGCCTGAACTGGGAATCGCAAGCACTTGAACTCTTTCATCCCTACCAAGATCTTTAAAGTAATCCCGGTATCTTGATATATCAGCAGTTGCAGACATCAATACCACCCTGAAAGGCAAAAAATTTAGCAAAATCTTAAGGAGCATTATTCGCAGACTCAAAATATGGTATGTCCTATATATGACACAATAGCACATTACAAATGCTAAATTTCGCATAACAGAAGGAGAAGTGAAATTCACAAAGCCTTAAAGTTCAAACTTACCCACCCTGAACTTTAAAAAGTATTAATACAATGGCATATTGGATAGTAAGATCATACACAGAAGTAGGAGGCACACCTGAGATCTCTGTTCTTTAGTAGAAACTGTTTCACACAAACAAGAACAAGATCAGACTCAACTGATCTTTCATGCACTTCATCAAGAATGATAACCTTGTACTTGAGAGCACTTGATCCTTTATCTCGCATTTCATCCAGCACCACTCCAGCTGTTTTAAAGACAATCTTTGATCTGCAAAAATTTACCAAAACATAAAGCATAAACTCCTTGAAATTAAAAAGGGAGGAGGGTTATTGAGGCGGTAGTAAAGCAAAGGCATAGGAAGAGGAAATCTTTAGGTAACAAACTCAAGTACAAATCAGTTATTTGCATTCAAGTACTTGATCATGTCATGTGAGGAATAAACTTAAATAATGTTGAAACCTGAAACAGGTATGAACCCAAGCATAAACCTCGCACATTATTTTTTTAATTTCTTTGCAAGGTAGCGAACTGTATCCAAAATATGTACTACCCTCTGGCTAACACCCTTTTCCCAAGAAGAGTATCAATAACAGCAGTTCATCTGATTTCATTGATTATAATTAGCAGAAAATATTTTGTACCCCACAAATAGAAATGCATGCCTAAATGATTAATTCCAGAACCTCAAAATATAGGAACAGGAAAAACAGAATTTCTGCATTTTCCATACATAGGCAGCCCGGAAGCTGGTCATTTGCTAATCATTCTAATCAAAACTTTTTCTGTGAAGTGGAAAGTACTTGGTAAAAATGATGTTTGAAACAGAACAAAGGAAATGATAATAATGAACGCAGAAAATCACTTGAATAGCTCAAAGTTGCTAGAAAAGAATGTCCTAAAACCAAGAGAAATTGTGTAGAAAGCCACCTTGGTGATAAAAGCTTGGAATGCCCTATGTGGTATCCAACCTCCCCTCCCAATTCACAGTTGCGAGCTTTAGCAACTACTTTAGCGATGGCAACAACTGCGAGTCTCCTTGGTTGTGTACATAGAATGGGCTCCATGTTTTTTTCCAGAAGAAACTGGGGAATTTGAGAGCTCTTTCCTTCAAAACAAAAATGGGTAGAATTAAAATGTGAAACAAATTACAGACAACATCAGAAGAAGGTTGAATATTGGTAAAGCTCGTAAAGAATAATCATAACAACAGCCGTAGAGAAAATAAGCTAACATAGAAATTTCATTTTACTTTTCATTTCATAGCTCCCACCTTGCGCTTAAAAGCACGCAACAAATTACAGTATTATAATAGCAAACCAACGGAAAATATCAAGATGATTCAAGCAACATTCACTGGGAGGTTAACGTACGGAGAGAAAAAACTAAAAAGAAATTACAAGGTGAACAGCGCTTCTCGAAGAGTCCTTACGTTCTTTCATTAGACAAACAATACTAAACGACTTACGATGAAGAAGAAAACAGAAACAAATGACGGTTCAAACTTGATCCTCACGAATAAAGCTAAAAAGCGAGAGAATAAGGAGCAAAAGTCGAGTGAGAGTACCGCAACCAGTCTCGCCGACGATGAGAGTGACTCGATTTTCCAGAATCTTGTCGACGATCTTCTCCTTCATAGACAGTATCGGCAGAGACGCGAAGTTGGAGTTAGACGGTTCAAAAGTAGCGGAACTCGAAGAGCTAAGCGAATGTGTCGGAGAAGTAGGCGCCATCTTTGCCAAACGCTAGAGGTCGTGCAAGCAAACTCTAGCTCTCTCAAGTCTTGCTCTCTTCTTCTTCTGTACGGAGGGAGGGAAAGTCAATGCGGATGATTTGCTACCACTTTTGGGTATACGAGCAGAGCTGAGCCGACTTTGGCTATCTCACACCTCAGTCGTTTCGTTTCCTGTGGGAGAAATCACATATGGGCTACACTACATGTGATCGGCGAGAGGCTAACCTGTTCAATGTTGTATGCGGCTCAAAAGTGAGTGATCCATTACTCGCTTTCGATTTAGAGGCTAGGTACGTGGACGCGATGCAGCTGATTGCTAACGCGAGTCCTTCTTCCGCAAGTTAACCTTACAGTGTCCTTGAAATTTCTGAGAATCTTTGTTGTGGAGCCCATGCCAATTCTTTATCGTGTGGACTAATTTGATGACTTGGACATTGGACGGTTGCGATCTCGTCTACGCAAGGTCTACGCGGTCAGCCTGTTCCGTTTGGTAAGTAGCCGGGTCAGGTTTCCTCTCCGGCTGAGGAAATGATCGCTTAGGGTATGTTTGGGAGTTTATAGCAATTAATGGAATGGAATGGGTCACTCTATTATTTGGAAGTTTAAATAAAATAAGAGAGAGACTCCTTTGACTATTATTTGGAAGTGATACTAAAAATGAATGGAATGAAATGGCTTGTAATTTTTGTTTCCAAAATTACCCTTATAATAAAATATGCATAGTTGATATGAAACTATTTTAGTAACCCCAAAGTATTTCAAATTGTAGGATGTCCAAACACGTAACATAGGATAAAACACACATCCTTCGATTTACAAAACTACCCAAACACATAGCACATAATAAGCACACGTCCATCGATGAACAAAGAAGACGACACCAACATCAATAAAAATTTCTGATTTCTTTACATTCAAAAAGTGTCAAGAAGATGAACACAGAAAAATAGTCGATGCTTAACGAAGACAGATGACCTTAGCAGTTGTGGAGAAAAACGTCTTCTGCCCTCCTCTCCACTGCCGTTTTGTTCTTCCCCAACTGTGCTATGTCGTTTCCTGCTTGTGGACTTACGCACTGTTTGGTTAGCGTATGAGGACGCGAGGACGGATGACGAGGACAGAAATTTTTGTTTTAAGAGGTGTTTGCTTACCGAAGACAAAAATTTTTGTTCCGTCCTCAGAGGACGAAGACAGAAATTTTTGTCCATCTCAAAACTATGGTACAGAAATTCTTGTC
>JAOSBP010000004.1:7067012-7082945 GCA_027563825.1 Erythroxylum mucronatum
ACGAATATTTTAATGCAACATTGTGACTTTGGAAAATGATGTTGGAGAGTAAAATTATGCCTGTCATATTCAACGAATATTTTAATGCAACATTGTGACTTTGGAAAATGATGTTGGAGAGTAAAATTATGCCTGTCATATTCAACGAATATTTTAATGCAACATTGTGACTTTGGAAAATGATGTTGGAGAGTAAAATTATGCCTGTCATATTCAACGAAGCAGGTTTGTCCTGTACTCATTATGGAACCCCAGTACCCCACACTTTTGTTAATAATGACACTTTCGCTCGAACTCTCCTTTCCTTTTGTGGTTACTGTTTATAGATAAAACAGATTAATATTAGCAAAAATGGCGATCGCATGTCACTAAGAAAAGAAGAGAGACTCCATCACCGTGAAGGCGTGAACTCGAGATGTTTAAGCTTTGTTTATTATTAGTTGTTTTGTTAAGCTCAGTAGTGTCAGTCTTTTGTACCGATGAATATAGCAGAAATGACTTCCCACCTGGTTTTATATTCGGTGCTGGCACCTCTGCTTATCAGGTCAGTTTTTGTGGAGTCTTTATTCATTTTTCTCTACTTCCAACCTTCTTCTATGCTCAGTATGTGACTACCAGCCATTAAGTCGCTGACCCAGGAACGTAATTACGAAAAGTTCGAATCTTGTACGTGTCAATCTCCATTCTTGTGTGGGAAAGACCTGCAGACACACGATTATTTTAGTTCGTAGATGCACACACAGATAAGAGATAGGTACTTTTGACTTCCGCTTAGATAACATTCAAAAAAGGGTAGAGTTTCTGGTTCCTTGAGTTAATTTCGATAGAATTTTACCGGATTATAATAGGTAGAAGGAGCAGCTAACGAGGACGGAAGGAGTCCAAGCGTTTGGGATACCTATGCTCATGAAGGTTAGCTCTTCGGAGTTTTTGTTTACTTTTCCTTTCAAGTACAGGCAAGCAGACATGAAGTCTACTTGTTGAGCAATTAATTCGGTATTAGACATTACCGCACATTTATTGCTCTTAGTTGGTATAGAAGGAGCGTGTTGTTGTCAGATAAAGAATGAAGCTACTAAATTTCTGACTTCAATTTCAGGAAATGCGCATGGAGCGACTGGAGATGTTGCTGTTGATCAGTATCACAAATACAAGGTAAGAGCAATTTCTTCTAAATTTGACCGTACCATGGTGATTTTATTTGGATGGAACAGCGGAAGCCTGCTCTGCTAGGGAATTACTGATTTTTTACCAAGCTACGTTCTGCAGGAAGATGTCCGTCTTATGGCTGAAACTGGGTTAGATGCCTATAGATTCTCAATCTCGTGGTCAAGACTTATCCCACGTATGGTTTCTTTTCTCTTTTCTGATCAACCAAGGAACAACTTAACATTATCTGTTTCTTTTGATCATATCTAATAATTGCCGTGTTATGCGTGTTAGGTGGAAGAGGACCTGTCAATCCAAAAGGCTTGCAATATTATAACAACCTCATCAATGAGCTTATAAGCCATGGTCAGGCTAAAGTTTAGAACTTTCTTGTTTTCGTCTACTTGTACCGGAATTGGTTGTTCACTTATACATTAAGAAACAAAAGATACTTTTGCCATGGCTAAAGGTTGCCTTTTGGATGTTGCTTCAATTGCACTCACTATCTAGCTATTGATAAAGCAGGCATCCAACCGCATGTTTCACTGTACAACTATGACCACCCGCAGGCACTTGAAGACGAATATGGAGGATGGATCAGCCGAAAGATGGTGTATGGAATTTAAGATTCTTTGACATTATTTTATTTCGTGTTGTGCTTTGAGTGATACCTTTTCAGGAAGTACAAAAATAATGAGATGATGATCGTCTTTATGCTTGTTGATGCAGGAAAGACTTCACAGCTTATGCAGACGTGTGCTTCCGAGAGTTTGGTGATAGGATTTCTTTCTGGGCCACAGTAAATGAGCCTAATGTCTTGGCACAAGGGGGATATGATCAGGGAGTTACACCGCCTAAACGATGCTCTCCTCCATTTGGATTTAACTGTTCCAGAGGAAACTCCTCATATGAGCCATATTTGGCAGCTCATCATATGTTACTGGCACATGCATCATCTGTAAGGTTGTACAGAAAAAACTATCAGGTATTATCTAAACTCACGAGGAACTGTTTGTGATGTATGGGGGAAAAAAAATAAAAACAAAACAATGGTACAGGGAGAGCAAGGTGGAGTTATAGGCCTCACTCTCTACACTTTTTGGCTTTTACCTGCGACCAACTTGACAAAGGATGCAGTTGCTGTTGAAAGAGCCTTGGACTTCAACATCGGCTGGTAAGTTGAAAGATGGATTCTGTGGAAAACGTTTGAATACTAACTGAACAATTCGTTATTGTTTTTCAGGTTTGTAAAACCTCTGATATCTGGAGACTATCCTAAAGTTATGAAGGAAATTGTAGGCTCAAGACTTCCAGCCCTTACTGTTGATGAATCCAATCTGGTTAAGGGTTCGTTTGACTTCATAGGAGTGATACATTATGCATGTGTGTATGCCAAAGATAACACCAACAGTTGGCAATGGAAATATAGAGATTTTATGGCAGACATGGGAGTCGAGTTTGTATGTATGTATTGAATACCATTCATCAACTCTTCGCGGCTACATCCTATGGAGCCGAAATAACTAACAACTCTTCTGTTCTTTTGCAGTTTCCCAGGGTAATGAAATACCAGCCGAGGTAAGACTACTTCTGGTCTTTGACTTATCATTCTTTTTCACTCACCCTTCCTGCTTTTTTATGGAACTGTGAGTTCATATTGAAAATACCTCTGTTTGTTAGTGCGTTATATTTGATGCTCGTACAAATTGTTTCTTGAATCAGCTTCCTGTGACGCCTTGGGCTCTGCGATACACACTGGAGTACTTTAAGCAAACTTATGGAAACCCTCCTATTTATATTCACGAAAATGGTATATTTCATCCTTCCTATTCCCCTCATGGCAGCACACATATACTACTCGAACATTCACGGAAAATGAAGTTTATTTGCACTTATTAGTACAAATAAATTCATCTGAAATGAAAATTAATCAGATTCTGATTCTCTGAAGATTACCCTTATCTCTTGCCTGGATTATTTCATTCCATTTGTTCATTTACTTCTTATAATATTTTCTGCTCCAAAAGATAACATATCTAAACAACTCGTTGAGGTTATCAGTCAAAATGGTGATGATTAAAAGGCTCTGCTTCATTCCTTAGTCCTGCTTTGTATTGATGTTGGACTTGGACATGATGTCCATGTACTATGTCCTGCCTCTAATCTTTGAGCTTTGTATGGCATTTCTTGGCAGGTCAAAAGACCATACGCAACTCAACGTTGGAAGACGCTTCAAGGGTGAAATATTTGCATGCATATATAGGGGCTTTGGCTGATACAATCAGGTATATATAGATATATGTTCACCATTTCCACTCCCGGATCTGCATTAGCACTTCCCAACTTGTAATCTATATAGGTAGGTGCAATTCGAAACCACCATAATATAACTCATTACCCTGAAAGTTGAGCAAGTTAAACAACTATCTAATCTAACCTGTAATAAGTTTTTATATAGAAGGAAAAGATGAAATGGGTTTGGCTCAACATAATGCTTGGACCTTTTCCTTGATCCTTTTAATGATAGTCGGAGTCTTAAATAGTTGAATTAGCAATTACTTCATCTACTTAACCACGCAAGCATGATAATGACCTTTTGCCCATATGGTCTTACTTCCCATTTGTGGTCACTGAAATTTTGTGCAGAAATGGATCAAATGTAAAGGGGTATTTTATGTGGTCATTGCTGGATCTTTTCGAGTTATTGGATGGCTATGAATCAGCATATGGCCTATTTTATGTAGATTTGGATGATCCAGAACTGAGACGACAGCCCAAGCTCTCTGCTCACTGGTACTCCAACTTGCTGAAGGGAAAAATCGTCTCTATAGATGGTATTATGGAACTGCAAAAGAACTTCTTAAGCCTTCCTCGGAGCCACTTTGTTCAGTAGTCCAAGGAATATATACAAGCCAATCATGCTCTTACATTCCTTCCAATCACTTCACAAGGGAACCAAATTGTACCATTATGATAAGACATTTATTTTGTAGCGTAAACTTGTGGGAAAGTGAAGAATATTTTTGTTTCTTAATATGTTCTTCACAGGCAAAAACTTCCATCAAAACGATGATTCCTGGTAAGACCTGTTGGGCATGAAAAGTAGGAAAAAGCAACCCTGTTCAGGAAGTGAAACACTCCGCTTGATGACTACAGGCTACGGGCAAATATAAATTTACTTGGGTGTCAATGTACCCTAAAACATTAAAATCATTTAATTTTCCATTTTCAGTATATAATTCATTTATAAGCGATAATTGAACGCTCAAAAGTCCAAACAGTTCATTGTGAATCAATGTTTATGTTATTAATGATCGCAGTAGAAAGAACGATAACATTTCAGAGAATAGGAACAGAACAGTTCGTCAATTAGAAAGCATGATTGAGAAATGTTAAAACTGTACAATTCCAGGAGCCATGCAAGTATGCTAGTAATAGTATATACAAAAGTGGAAAGGACTTTAAACAGTTGCGGTAATTGTTTAGTCCGGCGGGGTAATATAATTATGTCTCAGCAAGCAGCTCAGGTTTAGTTCTTAAAGCGTTTTTGGCAACCATACTTGTGTGTGAACATTAAGATGAGTGCCTAAGCCAGAAGCCAGTGGCTCTGTTTCCAGAATCCGAGCCCCTGGTAGGCTGATGGAATGTATGAAACCTTGAGTCCCCATCAACAGTTGCATGCTGCAAACGAGATAGATGATCCATCTCCCAAACCTGGAAATGATTCGGCAAAGGATTTTCTGCTTCATGAAGACTCTGGACCGATGAACTTGGAGAAGGGACCACAACGAAGCCTCCATTTTGTTCCTGTGAAGGTGGCAGGGCTGGCAGCACCATATGCAGTCCACTTGGACCATCAAACCTTCTGACACCATACATTAAAGGAGCTGCCATTCCTGTTGAATTGTTTGTTTGTACCCAATGATGGAAAGGATGGGAAATTGACATCCTTTCTTGATTCCAAATACTGCCCACTGGATGACGAGGAACAACCGACGATACAAATGAGCTTCCAGCTGCTGGACCAGACCTGTAGTAGACAAATGCAGCATTATTAGCATCATACGTTGTGGAGGCCGTTCAATTGGAATTTTCCATCTACTGAAGCAAGTACTCTTGGATCAGAAGCGACAACTAGCAGACAGCGCATATTATTTCATCCTTGCCAACGAAAGAATGGAGACTGGAGACTAACTCCCTAGATCCACATAAATGTACAAATAAAGGTAGAAAAGAAACAGTTAGCTTATTATTGCATATTGCTTACCCATTACCAAAAAGAGTTGGATGTGGAAAAGACGTGGGCCTTGTTCCAGTGTCAGAATCAACATTAGATGATCCCAATGTAAAAGGAGGAAGAGAAGCTGGATCTGTGATACTTATATGGCTATTGGGCACAGGGAAGGAAGGGGAATGAAGGCCCCAACTATGATATTGAATATTAGTGGCAGGAAAAGGGTGGGCATTGAAGACCTCATTTCTTCCAGATAAGCCAATCGAGTGGTGGTTGTTCATATCATCTACACCTTCAGTAGATCTTGAAGAGGCGGGTGAAATTGGCCCAACATATGCAATGTATGAATTAGCCACCGAAGTCGCAGCTGATAGTTCAGTATACAGGGAATGATATCCCCTTGAGTCATGATCTACATTGAGAACGACAATTTTACTAGAATCCTTAAGGCACCATGATTTTTCATTACAAATTTGTCTAACAGTATACTTACAGGTGGTTGAAGGAGGTTCCCCTTCCCTGAAATGCATAAAAAACCAATTCCATCAACATTAATTTCTAACATGTATCATTATGCCAGGAATTGCACAAAAGCTCTCCAGCATTTTGCTTCTAACATCTTAAATTAGAACCAGAGTCAATTAAAAAAATGAAAATGCATCTTTTACAATAACAAATGGAGCAGAAACAGATAGTAACAATTGTAAATAATTGCTCTGTTGCTTTTGTTGACACTGTTGACTCTCTCTCTCTCTCTCGTCCAACACATAATCAAAGCACTAGCACACACTATAAATAATTTCAATTAGTGTTCCACGCAGAAGGCAAAGTTTATCTATTAAACAAATCGTGAATCATGTGAAAGATGAATTAAGATGATAAAAACCAAGGCAGTTGAGAGAGGATAGAGAGAGGCAGGAGCAAGTAACAGTAACAATGATAAAACCAGCTTCTCGATCCACTGTAGCTATCACTCTGTTCTCATTAGTAGTTGTAATGGTGTATGCTTGTGTTAAGCAACAGAGAACACTCCCATGGTTGGAATGCGCATTGCAGATTGTGGCCTAATTACTATTATTAACTTTTAAGCTACTTGTCTTCCTTGATTCAAGGAAATTAAACAAATGACCTTCATGAGTTTTTCAAAGTTGCTCAAGTACAATATATGAGATAATTGAGAACAATTATAAGTGAACATTGCCCCTACAATTAGAGGGAATCAGTAAATCCCTTATATGATTGAAGCAACAAATAGTTACTTACATGCCAAATATATAGTATAGCTTACATAATGATTCTATGGAGAAAACATTACATGAAAAGCTGGGGCACCACAATTTAAAATCTACATAACAATGCAATGGAGTCCAAATGCAACAGATGATACCACAGAAATTGAAGCATGCTAGCAGGCAGTCAATCTGTTAGTATGGAAGATTTGAATTTCAGCATTAATCAAGAAGAAATAAAATAAGAAAAAAAGGAAGATAGTTTGCTTACTCGAATGATGAGCCAAGTCGTGCCAATTCACCAAATGGACACCAATGAACACGAAATGGCTGAAAGGAGAATAAGGAAAATGCAGTTAGGCAATTTTGATTATATATTCATCATATTTAGCTGATTGGATAGCTGTTCATCCCCTTTCTTGTGGCTGTCCTTTCTTGAGTGCAATAGAAATGTCTCCAACCAAATTTCTGCCGTCTTTTCTCAAAAAGTAGTTTACGTTAAACTATTTCTTTTCTTTTAATATCGATTGTCATTTGAAGTGTTGATAAGTTTGAAACTAACCCAACCAAACTTAATGCTTTCAATATGAGCTACTTCGTGAACCAAATAAAGATAAGGTCTTTTCATGAAAAACAACTTCCAAAAGTAAAATTCTCAACTACAGCCACAAAACTATCATTTTAGGCAAGACCAAAAGTACGATGGTTCTCACCCCCATCTACTATTTATTGGGGACAACAACTTCGTGCAAACTTAGCTGCCTAACAATAGCAATTGTGGTTCTCATCTTCCCTTTTACACTTGATGTATTGACAAACTTGGCAGGTACTTGTAAATGACATTATTCAACTCATTTAACTGCTATTGAATATCTATTTTGGTAGGTGGAATTCTTATTCAAACATGGAAAGATTGTGAAAGTATGCAATTGAAGGTAAATCCTGACAAATGCCCTGGCCCAAAACAACAAAGAACAGTAAATTGAGGACTTAATCATTGGTCAAGTGGCCTATAATGGATTAGCATATAGAATTTCAGAACATACTATAAGTACCAGAGTATTCTTTAAATTCCATAAAGATACTAATATCCCCCACATAGATAAATTTTTAAGGGATCCATTCATCTAATCTTCAAATGTTTCCAAAGTCTATAACATAGCACACTTCTGGTGTCACAGGTAAAGATGCATGAAGACATGATATATGAAACAATTACCCTGAACAATAAGCATGTTAGCATTTCACCTGTGGCCATGCAAACATCACAGAAAAAGGTAAACATGTTGCGATAAATAGCAGAAGCTGAATGGCATCTGCTTTGCAAATGGATCTAGAAAACACCTGAGAATAAGATGGAGTTTACCATTTCAGAGTAGCTTAAATCATAGAAGTCATCGTCAGAAATCCAATCATCCATGTTGAACTCATTGGATGAACGAGCAGAGCCATTTGCATACAACCATTGACCTCTCTCAACTGTTCGGCAATTTGGACATTGCATTGCACCCTTCATATTGAAGGCTGATCCAATGCAATCTGCAATGAAGAGGACCATAGGGAATCAAATATTCATCGAAATTACCCAATTTGTTGTTTGTCTTCTATGTTCAGTACTTGAGCATCAATGCGCAAACCTTTCAGTTATTGCAAGTATCTCCGAATTGAATTAGGAATGTTCTCAAGACAAGCTAACAGAAGGACCAAAAAACCAAGGACTCAAATACATAAAATACACCAGCAGGCTACTAGATGAAACAAATAAAATGCAACTGATGGTGTTATAAGGTCAAAAGCATGCAAATCAGCCTGACTCAACACCTGAGTATCCTTTGTTCCATTCTGTAGAAGAATTCTAAATCAACCTACGCCAAACTATGTTCTGTTTATGTATGCTATGAACATTATATGCAGAGGCCCTATGTAATGCAAGTAGTAGAACTTAACAATAAATGAAGGTCAAATTAGTGTGCATTTGATGCTTACAGCAGTATTAATAGGAACTAAAATCAACTAAAAGTGCATTTCTCTAACTACTAGATAGAGGATAGGCAGACTTTCCTTATGTTTATAAGTTGGTACTAGTAGTAGATTAGTCCAACTTAATTGCTATCGATAAGTTATCTATCTAGTTAAAGTTTAATTTCAATTAGCAGCAGCCAAAACAGGCTTCATATTTATTTTAGCTTATGTCTTTTGAAAGAGACTGTTGATTATATAAATTTTAAAATACAAAGAGTGAAGTTTTATTTTCTATAAAAGTGATTCTTAGATTAAGAGTGAATACTAAAGATCTAACTGACTCCTAAACCTATCCCTTTGTTTCAATTCCTTATTTATAAATTTCCGCCCTAAAATTCTATACTCCAGCACAGATAAGAACTTCAAGCAGCCGTAGAATTACGACTACACAAGGGTTTTAACAAATCCTTGGTATGTCCTTCTGTCCGTCCGACATCACTAATACAACCGAGCAACCAGCTAAACATATACAGTTAAAAGACGACAAGATTGAAAAATTAAAGGTCATTGCTTTCAGCCATCCAAATTCGGACTGCAGATACTTCAAAGACATCCATAGAAAAGGTCTTGCTTGTGTTGATAGTCTTCATAACTTTCTCTGACATTCAAAATTTCCGTCTTCCGACATAACAGTCATATGAAGACAAACGTCCCAATCGAGTAATTTCGTCCTCTTTCTCTTCGTTTGGGAAACTCAATAGCCAAATTCGACTACTGAACCATATAAGGAACTGGTTGACAGGGTCAACGCAAACAATCCAAGGTCAAGCTACCATTTTTCCATTTCCCATTTTCAACACCATATGGAAAAGCCGAAAGAAAAGGACACAAACACCAAAAATATTTGGAGACCAAAACAAAAATACCCAGATGAAATTCGTGACCGCATTGGAGCTTGGCCCTGGATCTACCCCCATTGTCATACACCAACTCAAGGCAAATCGTGCAAGAAATCCCAGAAGAGGGAGGGTCGTGTCTATGATCACCACCGTCAGAGCGATAACGACGATCACCGCCGTCCATTGCGTCACGTTGTTGCCTTCGAAGATGCTGATGATGATCAACGGTGGCTTTTGCAGAGTCCGGCATTCCCTCCTCCGTCCAGCCTCCGCCAATCAAAACCCGCGGATTAGGAAGTTGCAATAAAAGGACAAATCTCAATAACTCTGTCTTCTCCTCTCTCTCATTTGTTGATCTTGTACTTATATTTATTATATCTTTATGTGTGTGTGTGTTGCTAAGTTGGGGCTGCGATGTATCTATGCTTGGACCTGTCGTGGACTGTCTTCGAGAATAAAATATAAGTATACATATTTAATGAATATTCCTAAGTATTGTATAACTATAACCTTTTAAAAATAATTATCCAAAGTCAAAACTCTTGACTCTTTCATTACTGAAAGGATTTAATTTCTGACATGTCAAGTTAATAGTTGTTTTACAATTATGTATCACAACATACAAAAATATTTTATTTTATTTTATTAATTATATTTAAAATTTACGAAACTAATTTAAATTTTATCATAATTAAGTTAATATACCCAAAATTTTAATTTCTATTTCAAAAATTTTGTTGATAGGATGATTCGACTCAACTATTAAACTCGATCTTGAGTAACTAAATATGATCCAACCGATAACTTCTTATAATTATTTATATTATTAATTTGGGTCAAATTTAATTAGTTTATATTGAGTTTAAGAGCTAAATTGGATTGTTACATGAGTAATATTTTATTAGTTAATGTGTATATTTCATACCTTGGATGTTTCAATGTTTTTCTTTACGAAAGTCTAAAACAAGTATTTTTTGAAAAATTAAAAACTATAAAAATTTTGATAACTTCAAAGATTAAGAATTTTTTTCAAGTTAGTTAAACTCCAGTAAAAGCTATTTGTGTTTTACCCTTTTTTTTCTTGTAAGAACTCATTATAATGACTCTTTAACCATCAAAATTGCAAGTGGGGTACCCTTTCCAAATTAGTAAATATCCCATTAATATTGATTAAAAAACAAAAGTACAAGTTTTTGTTTGATTAATAAAACCAATTTCACTTTTCCCTTCATTTTATTATTGTTTATGTTGAAAAATCAGGGCCAAATCTAATCTCACGTGCTGCAGAATAATAACAATTTTTTCGTTTTTATTTTCTGAAAGTCAGTATCACTTAAATTATATAAAATGATCAATACATAAATCATAATAAAGTATAAATTATAATTCATACCTTATTCCGAAGCTTGATCATTTTATTTGTCATTTCTTTCGAATCATTTCCTCTTATCTTAATCACCGTAATAGCACAATTATTTAACCTCTAACGATATCTGCAAAACGAGTTAAGAGAACTATTCAACTATTACACAAAGAGTTAAACAAAGAGTGCTAGCTTTCTTAGAGCTTATGCCTATTTATAATAGATTTTGGACATTTTAGTAATTTAATTGAAATTAAATTACACAAAGAGTTAAACAAAGAGTGCTAGCTTTCTTAGAGCTTACGCCTATTTATAATAGATTTTGGACAATTTAGTAATTTAATTGAAATTAAATTTTAATTTCAATTAAACTTTAATTACAATTACAATTAATTCTAATTAAATACTAATTTTATCCAAATAAGATTCAATATCTCATATTAATCCTTGTTTATCAAATATCTGATATTTAATCATAAAATTTTTCAAACTTTACAATCAAATCCAACTTCATTAAAGTATATTTTCTCTCTTCAACTCATTCTCGTACATGATTTTTTCTTATGATTCAATCATTTTTTCATAAAATATTTCGATTAGATATAAAGCATGGGACTAAAGTCTACTCTATTTGAGTCCAATCGTGTTGATTTTTCACCATTAATAATTAATTAAATTAATGACATGTGAAAACTATTTTCAAGTTATCATTTTACTTTAGCCAAGGATTTCTCAAATCAATAATCGAGAATGATGGAACATTCTCCCTAATCGCTTTAGTGTGATGAATCTTGTATTGATTAATTAACTACTTCCATATAGTTTATGCTATATTCAATGATTATCGACTTAACTACCTTGATTATAATAGGTCATAAGTAGTATCAAAACATATCAATTCTTACATGAGATAACTTTGGAGATCTCAAGTCAAAGGATCATTTACATAATCTTCACAATGAGAATTTTTATAGGCATACAAGTAATGTTCCAAATGGATTTCCATATGATGTTAGTTTGATGAATTTGTTCTTCAATAAGCACTCACACATTTATTTATGTACCTTTATACTTTAGTCTATGAAATTAACTACTTCCTTCGTAAGGAAAAACATAATGTGTGATAATATTTTTATGTCAACAATAACTAAGAAAAATTTTAAAATAATACATAAATGCAATATGAATCTCATCATAATTTTGCAATATATATTTGCCCTCTTATAGACTTTACCTAAACATCTAAATATATATAAGATAAAGAATGTCTTTAAATAATTATGTCACAAAACTACAATCAACGGATTGGCTATAAGGCATAAATCAATAATCTCCCACTTACACTAAGCCACTCATTTAAGTATCTTCTACTATATCCCCATATGAAGATCATGATACTGTTGGGACAATGGTTTAGTAAGAGAAGTTTACAAGATTATATATAGTAAGCACTTGCTTAAATATTACAACTTTCATCTTATTTATCATCATAATTAAGAGAAACTGCCTAAATACATACTTTGATCTTTGATGAGATTTTAGCTCCTTTCGTATGCTCAATAGCTCTAATGTTCTACAGTACATTATTGTTTACACAATGAATGGAACTATACCAAGTTTATTAAAGAACTTCTTAATCCAATTAATCATTTCCACTAAATAAAAATTATATTATGGGTTAATTAGAAATCAATGCTATACTGTAACCTTTTTATCTCAAAATAATATTGTTCTACATAAAATTGAACTTAATAATGATTTACTTCTAAATTTAATATCCATATAATCTTAAACTCAAAACGTCGACTCATATATAGAATAAAAGATATCTTTAATACTTCATAAGTATCAGATATGTCTAATATTAAACATCTTTAGTATATTATTTACGTACTTGGAGTAGAATACGTAAGCAACTTCCAGATTTATTTCTATACATATAATTCCCATAATTGAGTTATTACATTTTCACATCCAATATGAACCGTTTATGGATAATTATATTTTCAACAATTGAAAAAAACCAATTTTGTTCTCTATGAGCAATATGTCTCTATATACTTCTAGTGAAGAGGACAACTATACTTTTATTAACCTTCTTGTAGATATGATAAATTCGCATTCATCTATAAAACAAACTCTTTGAATTTATCATGAAAATGAATGTTTTAACATCTTATTACCTTTCAATTATACATCAAATGTATCAAAAAGTCATTAGTTTCAATTTGTTGTATTGTTATGATATTGAAACTTCTCAAATTTTATGTTACTTCCACTGCTTATCTTGAGAACCATTCTTCTAAAAGTATACTCTAAAACAAAAAAATGTGTTCAATGTGTTTGTAAGATTATATCCAACAATTTGGATATCTCACAACCTTTTATTATCCAATTTAGTTCTCAAATTAGTGGATAATATATGCTTTAACTATGCATCACATCCCCAAATCATTAACTTTGACTCTTTTAAAGTTTTACCATTTCATATTTTATATGAAATCTTACTAATTGATTTAATTAGAAATATTGAAGTTAAGTTATATTACTAGGCATAGATACATCAAGAATTAAATAATACATCAATAAAATATCTCATATTATATATTTCTCTTTACATAAATCTATCATCATCATCATCACATCCAGTCTGAAGTCCCACAATAAAGCGAAGTCTGAGAAGGTCTGATAGTACACAGCCTTACCCCTACATTGTAAAAAGGCTATTTCCTTTAGACCCACATGCAGAATGTACAAAGGTAGTGGATGCTGAATAAAGGAGTAAATAAAAAATACGCGGGGCACTCTACCACAGTCAGTAAATCCATCATTTTCAAATGCAAAATGTACAAAAGGGGATGATGCTGAATAAATGAGTAAATAAATTAATACTCTTAGCACTCAACCATAATCAGTAAATAAATTTTCAAACAATAATTAAGGAAAATACCTGAAGGAGACCAAATATGTTAGTACCTTACACACTGTAAAGACCGGCATCTCTTATCGCTTATTACGCTAGGGGTCTTCACTAAGAGACCCTGCGGTTTTGACCATCCTACGATTTTAGAGTGAAAATTTTTTACATCTATGAGTCGTAAATTTTTGGCTAAAGTTGTCGGCCTACAGCTTGGATTTTGGGGGTTAGGTGCGAGGACTTTAAAGGGTGTCATTTACTCTGATCCACTCACGCCAGACCTTCCTATATTACATAAATATATATTATTATGAAATTTAGTTGTGGAGGTATCTACTCAAGAATATCATCTCCTATAGACAACCAAAAATTTTATATCTCACCACATTGATCTTATCGAAGTGCTTTAGCATATTCAATTTTCAATTTATACTTAGATTTAAACAATCTAAACTTTCCAAAATTTTGAATCAACACTTCATTTAATAAGTATGAGTACAAAAATAATAATCAAGTAAAAATCCTACTAAACGCGGGGTCTAAGGAGGTCCAATGTATGCAGCCTTAGAGAGGTTATTTTCGAATGAACCACAAGAATATTTTGTGAAAAATATTCTGACAGTTAAAAAATATTCTAAGAGTGAATAACAAAAAAAAATTTGACAGTAAATAACAATATATGAAAGCTTAAATTAATTGACATTGAATGGGCCCTTATACTAAAACTTTCCATATCGTTTTGAAATGATAAATGTCCACTAACTTACATAAAGTTGTAATCAAAGCACTCATTGTTGGGACTGCTGGATTCAATTTACAAGGCTTAATTTCCTCATATACCTCTAGTGCCTTCTGCCAATTCTTGGCATGATTAATATAATGAAATAAAAATATCATCCTTTTATGAATTGTTATCACATCCAACACATCTATCATTTCATTAAAAGTTGATTTGGTTGTTTTTCAACTCAATAAGTTTTACAAGTTACATACGATTCATAATTAAAAGGATACATATATCCTTATATATAACTTTATGATTCTCATTATGTTGATTTAGCCAACATGGCATAACAGGATAATGTCCATTATCCAACTTCGCATTCTTTCCATTTATGTTAAGCACAAGTCTCCTTTTCATCTAACACATACTATTTGAATAAATTTAGATCAACTACTTTTACTTAACAATCTAGAATAGTAGTAACATTGAATTCACATTTAGTATCATATATTCATAAGTATGAACTAGAAATACATATGATCTTTATCATATCACACATTGAAGCGAAAAACCATGCAATCATTTTTATTCAAATGACATTTATTATCATTTTATAACAAATGCCTTCAATTGTAGTCCACATTTGTACTTTTATAGAGTAAATTGAATGAAATAATTTCATTAAGGTTTATACCTTTCAGCTATACTTCATGCAATCTGTTGTATCTTACTATCATTGTGTTGACATACATCTTACGTGTTGTCATCAAAGTTGATAAGACAATAACCGACTCAAAATATCAATACATTTTGTCATCCATATTATTTTGACATATCTTGAAAGCTTTAATACTGAATCCTTAACATAGATTAATAACAAAATTGCATAATGGTCGTATAACTTTTCTATATGATTTTAAGAACTTTTCTTAAACTTGACCTATATCCAAAAAGCTAAGTTCACTAACTTAGTATCAACTATTCTAAACAAAGGTAATTTCTACTTAGAACAAAATATACATATAAGAAAAGCAAGTATTCGTTATACTTTATGACTTCTAAATAAGATCAAGATTTTAATAATGTATTTGATTACTCCTATTATTTTATTCGAAATAATAACCCTCAATATTATTTGGAAAGATTACTTTAATCTTTTTAATGGGCTAGGATCTCATTCAAATTTAGTTGACTTTGACTCAACAAACCAACTAAACTTAAATTAGGCAGATAACATCCTTATCAATCACATCTCATCTGACTCCTAGATTCATTAGTTGACAAATCTTGTCAAAATTTATCTTATTTCTAACCTTGCCCTTAAATTTATATGATCATAAGTCACTCATCTAAATTATATAATCACTACAACAAAAATAACATACAGTAACACTAGACAGTAACACTTTTGACAATATGTTATAAAATACTTATCTATGGTAACATTATATCTTAA
>JAOSBP010000004.1:7083045-7117052 GCA_027563825.1 Erythroxylum mucronatum
AGCTAATTAATAACATTTATAAAATATAATATAAAATCATTTGTAGCTATCAATAAATGCTATAATAAACTCAACAAAAGCATTCTATCAATGTCATGGAAAACTTATCTATAACATTTTAAAATGTTACAAAATTCATATCTACTACATGTTAATGATGTTGCAAAAAGTTAATATATAACATTGTAAAAATGTTACAAATAGTTAATTAATAACATTTATAAAATATAATATAAAATCTTTTATAGCTATTAATAAATGCCATATTAAACTCAACAATAATATGTCAAAACTGTTACTAAAGCATCATATCTTTAATAACATGGGCTGTCATAGCATACTCATTAGTGTTACCATTTATATTTAATAACGCTTATCACCTATTACCGTATGTCATTTTTGTTGTAGGGAATTAAGTAGGACTCATTGATTTAAAATAAAAATATTCCAGTTAAGTAGGCTTTGAGTCACTCAACAAACCTTACAATAAGCATAACTCTAGTTTTATACTTAAATAATGGAAGGCAAAATCACATTTTCAAAGTGTACTTACTATTTTGACTAGATATTTAATTTTGTTCAACTCGTCAAACATAAAATTGCATGTAAAATATCATATATCCAAAACATACCATTAACATACATCCATCATATATATATATATCAAACATATAAATAAAGCACACAATTTATCATGACAATATAATCAAATTATATTCATGAAAAATCAAGTTTCACTTTATTCTAATTGTTGATATCTATAATCTAAAATAATATTCCCAAGTCGTTAGATAATTAAATTAGATTCAACTCATTGATTCCAAAAGGAATTAATTTCCTATTCTAAATAAAAATTAAAATTGATTTGAAAACATTTTTTAAATACAGTTGAAAATTATTTTTAATTATCTTGACTCCTTTAACAAAATTTAATTGAAAAAATTTCAATAAATTATTTTTCTTACTTATTATAATTTAGAAAAACTCCTTTTTCAAAATTCAACAAGTAAGAAATTCTAATCCAATTAGAAAACTATTTCCAATCTAATTAGAAATTATTTTTCCTTAATTAGAAAACTATTTTCTAATATTAAAAATGAAACCACTTTTAAAATTTAAAAAATCTTTAATTTTAATTAATAAAATTATTTATATTATTTTTAGATTGATGTCTTAATTAATTAGAAAATATTTGCTTAATAAATAAGAAAATAATTTCTAAAATATTAAAGAAATCTTTGTTTTCCTAATTAATAAATGAAAATACTTTTCAAAACTTAAACAAGGGAAATACCTTTTTTAATAAATCAAGAAACTTATTAATCATAAATAAAGAAACTATTTTTAAATAAATAGAACAATAATTTTCTAAACAAAAATAAATTTAAATAATCTAAGTCAAATTGAAATAAATTTAGGATTAAATAAAATGAAACTCATTTAATTTATCTTTAATTCTCTAATTAAACAAGTTATATCTATATATCAGGATTGACGTCCAACAATGTATCATAACTACTTAAATATTTAGTAACGTTAAAGTGAGTTGACTAACCTTTTTAGGTATGATTTTTTTTGTATAATTCAATCCTTCCATCATGTTATGTTCCAATTAGACATAAGTATGAAATTAATGCCTACTACATTTGAGTCCAAATATATTAATTTCACCATTAATAATTGATTCAATTAATAACAAGTGAAAACTACTTTCAAAGCATCGTTATACCTTGGAAAAGGAACTTTCAAATCAATACTAGTCAAGAACAAATGTAGCATTCTTTCTAATTACTTTAGGGTGATCATGTATTAATTACTCAACTACCTCTATATAGTTTATGTTATATCCAATGATTATCGACTAAGCTACTCTTAACTAGAGTAAGTCATAATAAGTATCAAAACATAACAATCCTTATATGTGATAACTTTAGAGATTTTAAGTAAATGATCACTTATACAATCACTACAATGAGAATTTTTACAGACATCCAAGTAATGTTCCAAATGGATTTTTTTTATGTGGAGTCAGTTTAGTGAACTTATTTTCTAATAAGCAATCATAAATTTGTTTAGGTATCTTCATACTTTAGTCTATGAGATCGACTATTTAGTTCATAAAGAAAAAAACATAATATTTGCTATTTTATGTTCTATTAATGCCCATCTTATTAAAATAATGATTAGAAATAGTTTAAGAATAATATATAAATGCAACATAAATCTCATAATTATAATCTCATCATAATTTCATTTATAATGTATATATATCCCATGAATTTTACCGTACACATACAAATATTTATAATATATAAAGAGTTCAATTAAATAATTATGTTATTAAATTACAACTAACCAATTGGTTATAAGGCATAAACCAACAATTTGATAATATGTTTTATTTTTTAAAAGTATGCGTGATGAGTAAAAATCAAAGTTTTGATTGTCGTATCATACTAACCAAAACTAATCATATTCAATAGAAAGTGAAACAAAAGTATTTTGTATCATATCAAAATTTCATATTGGATTGTACTGAAAATTTTTAAGTTATACTATCTGATACACCAAAATACTGAAAAATACAAGGTTAAGTTGAAAAGATAATATATTTATGCATGATAAGGCCCTAAAACATTAAAAAAAAACTAAGTAGGAGGTGCAGAAAATTTACATTTGTGTTTATAAACTTGTTAGGTAATTTTTTGCTTTTGTGAGCTTTGCTCCCTTTTTTCTTACCCAAAAAAAAAATGATCTCCCACTTTTCTATGCGAACTTCATAAGTTATCTCTTGACTTCATAAGGGACGGATCCAGGGGGGGGTTGGCAGGGGCTATAGCTCCCCCAAGACTAAAAAGTTTTCAGAATATATACATATATATATAAGCGCCAGCCTCCCAGACTAAAATTTTTTCAAAATATATACATATATATAGGCGCCAGCCCCCAAGACTAAAATCTTGGATTCGTCTTTATTAATAGGCGACTTAAATAACTTCCATATTACTATATTTTTAGACATAAAAAATAAATCATTAATAGTAACTATATTTTGTTAACACCAAAACCTAGATTGGATCTTCTCTTAGTTCATCATTAAAGACCTTGGGAACTACTTCCTTACCTTGTTTCGACAAGAGCGTCGTATTCATTTGTGGAGATGGTTTGTTAATCCCTTAATACATGCAGGACTATTTGATAATTGTTGATGAGCCTTGACTAAATACTAGCACGATTATGACGTAGACTAGGCATGTTGAATGAACCATACACCCCATGTAAGATTCAGCAAGTTCGAGCTTCAATTAATAATTACAAACTATTGGTGCATTGATTGACTTGATTATGGTGAGGTGGTCTGCCTACAAGCGCATTTGGATAGACCAAATACCAAAAAGTGCTCAACGAGCAGAGTCTCGTTGATGGATTTTGGTGCAGCGGTATTCTTATCAAAGTCTTTATAACAGCTAAAGTGAGAGAGTTCACAGTTGACTGTCGAACTCATGGAGAGGAGCCAGTAAGTGAGAGCAAGCAGTTTCAGTCCCCTCAAATAAGTGTCATGTTGGTAACTACGTAAATTGTAATGTCCTTCAACTGAATCGTTTCTTTGTATTGGAATCCTGCGTCTACAGTTATAGTTGACAGCTTAACAATGTTTTCTGGAGAATCAGGACGCATTTCCAAGTTACTTTGCACATTCACTGTCGTTTGTTATCGCATGCCAGAGGCCGAGCAATTTGTATATTTGCAGGTTGATGGTGTTTCAACATCTGTATGAAATGGAATTGGTTCCCAGGTACCTGTCGGACACAAATGAAGTGATGTCTTTTACTTCAACCTTGGAAAGCAGATGAATTGTTTCCTTCCTGGGCCCTGCTAAGAATTTGAATCCACCTAAATGGACTCCCTGAAAACTGAAAATGCAACTTGAATAGAGAGCAAGGCATCTTCTGAGGGGAAGTCAAGTCAACCCCTTAAGGTTTGCGTTTATAAATACATGGTATCATAGATGTACATGCAATCTGGTCATAAACACCGATTTATTTGAGTGACAATTTAAGACAACATTCTTGTCCACAATACGCTGTTACATTACAATATGCTTCTGTTCTGATCTTAGTGCTTGATCTTGGGCCTCTTCACAATCATCACACTGCAGTGAGCATGATGAGCACAGTAGTCACTCACACTACCAAGAACCGCCCTGCAAGGAAAAAGATTTCTTGTTAGAAAAAAATTCTCAGAATTTTTTTGACATGCAACAGTAGACTCAGGTAAACACAGTAGGGTTTCGCTATAATCCCAACAGGTTTCACCACTTTGAACAGTGATTTGAGAATATAAAATACAATTACATCATAGGCGAAGAAGTGTATAGTTCCTTTCTTTCAAAGGATGCTGTAAATATGAAATCCCACCGCACCTAAAGGTCTACTAATATAATGTCTACACACATAATATTTGGCCAAGGGTACACACAGAACATCACTGCTAGCATCCTTGTATTACCATTCATATAGGCTTGAAGCTACGGAAGTTCACTAGCTAAAGTACCAAACAGTAAGCAAATTAGAAGACTGCCATAGATTATCAAAATCTGCAACCTGTATTAAAGAAAACAGAGGCTAGGTGGATCGGTATCATCAGCATTCTTCCCCTCCTAAATCATTTTATCTTCCTCAATAAACTTGGAAAGATTTATTTCTTAGGGTGTCGGGATAGTTTAAGTCACTAAATGTCTGATAAGTGAGTTTTATCTCAGTTCTCAAGCTCCATTAGAAATAGGAAGTTTTCTTCATTGGTAGTTAATACGACTGGGGAGGTGCTAATATAGGTTTTGGTACGATAAACAAGGAGACTAATAGGCTTAAGCTACATCTGTTGGTCCCGACTGCTTTGAGAGTGTATTTCCTGCCTTTGTGAATCACAAAAGAATTCGAGATTATAACCTTCAGCTCCATATCATTGAGATCAATCAATTAGATTGAAAAAACAAAGAAACAGAAAAACTGATAACTTGACAGGGAGATTATAGCCTTTAAATGGTCACAGGATAAGGTACCTCTTGATAGCACCATAACCATGGCTACCCACAACCAGCACCGAAGCATGATGTCTCTCCACGGCTTCACAGAGGACATTCCTGGGATCACCCTCCACGACTTCCGCAGTCACATCATTCACCTGTTAAGATACAGAATAGTTGAGCAATTATTCCAAATCATGCAATTTTGCCTAATCACAGATAAAATCCATTGTCATATGTCACACATTGTTAATAACTAAACAAGGTCTTTTAGTGATTAACAATGTTAATGTGCGTATTATGGGATTTAACGTCATACATATAACAACAAAATTGATGAGCAATCATGAGCAAAAAGTCTTGGAATAAGGTCTAAATTTGTCCACATTAGATCTTCTCATTCCATTTTTACCAATTAAAACTCAAGTTTTACGTTTTTGGTCAAACCAATTCAATTTTGATATCCCAATTAACATGATAAATGAATACAATTAACTACCTCTATGATATACAAATCAAATGATAAAATTAAGTCTACCAATAACTATAATTAGAATTATAAGCATCAAAATGAGCGATTAAAACGGGTACCGATTTACTGGTGCACACAGCCTTCGCATTTTCAACAACTCTAGCCGCTATCTTCTTCAAATCCGCATCCACAAATACTAAAACCTCAGCCGCCCCTAAATTATATACCATTTATAATTAAAACCCAAAGCAAAACGAAACAAAAAACACAAATTTCTACCAAGCGCACACAAGTTGGGGGAGTTAGCAAACCAGGTCCTGCGAGACCGACAGCAGAGGAAGGCGTAGGTTTGGCGTGAACTATGACGATCCTGAAAGGAGAATTGGCACCAAAAGGAACGAAAAACTTTTCCAATATCCACTCCAGAGCGTAGCCGCTGTGCTCGCTATCGTCTATCCCAACCACCATCACTTGCTTCTCCATCGCCTTCGATTTCTCTCTACCACAGCACTAGGCTCTCTCTGTGTTTCAAGTCTAGAAGTTGCGGGATGAAAGTATCTGACTTAGCGTGTCCGAACAGCACAGAACATAACAGAAGGAACTAGAGACAATGATAGATTCTCTATTACCTCGCGATCAAATGCTCAGCTGGCGACTGCCGGACTCTGCCGCCTGGCGTTGGTACTTCGCCGCTATTTTGCACGTGCATTTATTTATTCTTTTGGGCTCATTAGATAATGGACATCGCCCGTTTTTGGACTATTCCCACGCTGAGGCCTGTTTTAATCAACTAAAGATTTCAGATATGGAGAAGATAATTGAACCGGTCAACAACTAAGCCGGCGGGACTAATTCCAAGTAAGTTGATTGGGGGAAATACATACTACGCATTCAAATGTAGTTTAATTGGTTGATCAAACGAACACAGCATACTTCAATATATTATTAGCAATTTCATTGCACTTGATTGCTCGACAAATCATGGTGGATCGTCCACTAATGAACTTGTCACCTTTAAAAAGAAATTCCAAAGATTGGCGAGAATGTACTTCTTTTCTCATCTGATTGTCTACTATGAGTAATGGCTCCAGTGCTCAACCACCCAGTTTCATATATTATAGGGTCAACATGTAGTAACGCTTACTGTATCCACGTTGATAACAAAGGTGCATGAACTCACGGTTTACATCACCCAACACTCAAATACGACTGTTCATGACGTCTGAATGCAATTAGGAATTGAGATATAGTGCAAATTGGTGGTTTTCAGTCTGGAGATGGATACTTAAAATATGACATTCAGATAGGTGTCTATCCAATTCAATAAATAATAAGAAAATGTACCACAAAGGTTAGGGATATTCAAAATAAAATGAGAGATTTTGCAATAGCAATCCAGATTTCAAGTTTGGTACCGGATACACAACCATTGTTGAATGACAGTAACATTTGGGATAAGCTAATTCCTTCAACTTCCTCTCATTTGATTGGATTAAAAAAAACATGGATCATGGTATTACAGGTCTTATGAAAAAATCAACCTCAAAAGCTAGCTTGAAGGGTGAGAGAGCTCATAGATTTATAAATCTCATATCAGTCTCTTTTATTACCAATGTGGGACAATTAGACTGTAACATTCCACCACACTTCGCAGCGCAGGCACCGGCAGGTTGGCTGTGCATTATACTTTTTCTAGCTCTGAGTGAACATTGCTTTACCGGTGTCACCACGCATCTACCCACGGGCTGGTTGTGCGCTAGACCTTTTCTAGCCCCGAGCGAACATTGCAATGTCAGCGTCACCATCCGTGGGCGTGACACGAGGACTTAAAGGAGTGGTGTTAACTCTGATACCAATTGTTATAAGTCTTATGAAAGAACTAACTCCAAAAGCTAGCTTGAAGGGTGAGAGAGCCAATAAGCCTATAATCTTCATATCAACCTCTTTTATTACTGATGTGAGATAATTAAATAGTAACATCTATTCAAAGTTTTATCCAAAGTTTATCTCTAATTGGAGGCTGGTTTCTCTCAAATCAAACCACCCTCAAATTCTTTACTCCGCCAAAATCTATCAACTCTGTAGCATTCCTATCAAGATAGGTAAGCACAAGAACTTGAATGCCAAACGTGATACTACTTCTTCTACAAGACCTATTACAAGGTCTACAAAACTACTCCCTCTGATTCATAATAAGTGTCGTTTTAGATACATTTTAATTATTCAAAATAAGTGTCATTATTGACTTTGTATGCATGTTTGTAATTTTACTTCCAAAATTAACCTTTAATTTCTCCCACATCTTAATTACACAGATTATATTTTCAAGGCACTTTAATATGTAATTAATAAAGGTATATCAGACATTTCCATTAACTTTCTTAATAAGTGTGCATTCCTCTAAAACAACTCTTATTATGAATCGGAGGGAATACTACCTAACATTGTGGTACCAAAGCTATCTAAGGAAGACCAACAAATCAGTAGGCTTAAGGCTGACGTTGGCTTTTTGAGCAACATAGATGAGAAATTGTTCAAGGAGATGCAAGACATGTTTCCTGCCATGAATGTTCGTCTTGACCGCTTATGTCTACTCCAGTCTATAGGCTAATTAAGCCATGATTTCGTAAACGACAAGCAAACAAGGAAGATCTTTGACGTCTTGAACCGATGTTCATACTCGTGACTGTATTAAGTTTCAGACGCTTATCTACATTACAACCAGGAAAGAGAAAAAATAAAAGGAGAGAGAGAAGAGTTTCCAAGCAAATAACCATGTTCATCTACATTGTCCAAATCGTGTTCATCCACTGCTTCGGCTCACCCAGAAGAGGAGAAAGCTCCTTCACCTATTCAATCCTCATCATTTGTGGCACCGAAACAAATATATTTTCTACACGTGGCAGCGACAAGGACGTGACAGATAAGCGCCACTAAGCTGTATCCAGTTTTTCTTTTGCGAGGGAGCCTTTTGAAATAAATATGCAGTTGGATAATCACGCATCTCAAGAGTCGTAAAGCACTTTCCTTTGAAGAGTGAAGACCACGCCCTTGCGTGATTCTTCTCCAACTATGTTTGCTCACAACTGGAACTTTGAAGATTTGCGGGCCATTACGTGCTGGATATGTTTCTCTTATTTATTCTTTTTATTATAATAATATTAAAAATAAATTATTACAATTATATCATCCGATAATTGTCAATATCTTCATATTATGTTGTTGATGTGCCACTGTAGAGTTTAGATTCTGTCGTTCTTGGGAGACAAAGATGGTGTGAATGAAAGCAAAAAGAAGCCATCTTTGAGTTGAGCGATGCATGGAAGCTCTTCTCTTTTTAGTGAAATAGCAAATTGGTGAGTTGATAGAAAGAAACTTCGTAGATATCAAATCTCTGACAGGGTGAGACGAAATCCAATGGTTTCATCCTTGTTTTGTTCACAGGTCATGACGTAATAAGAAATTTTCAATTTTTTAATAAATAAAATAAAGTGAAGAGAAACTGAAAGGGAAAGGAAAAGCATCAGGTGAAATGACCATTTTCTGTTGCCACCCTCATATTTGTCGATATTTATATATATATATATATATATGTTTACAAGAACACGAACTACGGCTACCACCCAGAGACAGGTGGAATCGTAGCAGAGACGGAGAGGGTCGTTGTCGTGAATATCCCGCCGGAAATAAGCTAAAAAAAATTCATAAAATCCGACAACATTCACAGGGTTCTCACTCCTTGACTAATCTGTGGTCGACAGGCTTCAGAATCGAGCGCCTATTATTATATGAGGGTCTTTGACGGATTAAGAAAGGGTTTAGTGGTTTGTGGAAACGTGCGAGGAGATGAAGTTTTGCAAGAAATATCAGGAGTACATGCAAGGCCAGCGAGAAGAACTACCTGGGCTTGGTTTCAAGAACCTTAAAAAGATTTTGAAGAAGTGTAGGAAAGACTTGGAATCTCATCAAGAGCTATCAGGGTCTGCGGATGCCAAGTCATGTCCCAACCAATGTCCAGGTACTATATTCTTCCAGAGAGTGTGCTCCATATCGTCTCAAATTTTCGTTGCCTTGGGATTGAATTGTCTCTTTCTATATCCTAAAGTCAAGAGTTTCAGATGAAATATGTCTTTTGTTTTCCCTTGCATGCTGTATGGTAAAATTCATCTCCTGACTATATGAGTGAAATCCCATCTCGTACATATTTCCCCAAGGAGTCATGAAAGTCCCTAGTTATTGCAATATTGCTTTCTCCAAGGGAGATACAGACATTCCAGTTTACGGTCTTGGGGGATTCGTAGTTCAATTGAACACTTTCTTTTGCTACTAGTACAAAGCTTTCTTAAAATGATGAAGCAAATGTTACACGATGACAATGCTCGCGTATGGACTCTTCTTTGAATAATTGAATCAAGTCCTAAAACTCTTTTGTCTTTCCTCTTTTATTTTTATGAGTATGTATGTATGAAGCAGTACTTTATGTTGACAAGGTTCATACTTTTTCAATTGTTTACTAATCCTTTTTTCAATGGCAGTGTGTGATGGCACCTTTTTTCCTTCCCTTCTCAAGGAAATGTCAGCAGTGGTTGGTTGTTTTAATGAGCGTGCACAGAAATTGCTTGAGATGCATCTGGCTTCTGGATTTAAGAAATACTTTATATGGTTTAAAGGCAAGTTGCAGGGCAACCATGTTGCCTTAATTCAAGAAGGAAAGGATTTGGTTACCTATGCACTGATCAACGCCATTGCAGTACGGAAGATTCTTAAGAAGTACGATAAGGTATGTAGTCTCTATTGTACAATAGCCATAGCAATTCTAAACTGTGATGCGGTATATTTTGAATGCATTGAATGTCGCTTCTCTTTGGTTACAGATTCATTATTCAAAACAAGGACAGGAATTTAAGGCTGCGGCTCAGAGGATGCACATTGAGATCCTTCAGTCCCCATGGCTTTGTGAGCTTATGGCTTACCATATTAATTTAAGGGAAAACCAGGTCAAGTCAAAGAGGGCTCCTGCACTGTTTGAGGGTTGCTCACTAACAATTGATGATGGCAAGCCATCACTTTCTTGTGAGCTCTTTGATTCCATCAAGCTTGACATTGATTTAACTTGTTCTATATGCTTGGTAAGTTTAAATGTATCATTTTATCAAGAAAAGCTTCTTTTTTCTATGCAATAATTTATTATCTAATTCCCACCTTGACTTCAATGAAGCATAAGAAGCAATTGAAGATTTTGGAAAGTTTAATCGGTCAAATCTAGAGCTGCTATGTATTATTGGTTTTTTGTTGCACTGTTCTTGTTCTAAATTGCACTTGATGAAGCCTATCTGACCTATACTTCAGATACTGGTTTCAGCATCATATTTTCCCTATATGCTGATCTTTCAAATTCTTTTATTGTTACAGTAGATGGTCAGTCATTTCCCTGCAGATTAAATTAAATTTCACTTTGAGAAACGATGTTTAGATTTAGTTGTTATTATGATGGTTTAGCAAAACTTTTGATGGCTAATTTGGGCTTTCCGTATTTGATTTGGTGACAGGATACCGTATTTGATCCAGTATCACTCACATGTGGCCATATATTTTGTTATTTCTGTGCTTGTTCTGCTGCTTCAGTGACCATTGTGGATGGGTTAAAGGCTGCAGAGCCTAAAGAGAAATGCCCTTTATGCCGGCAGGTCTGTTTATCATCTTCTTGCTTGAGTTTAGTTCATAATTCATTTATTCCTTTCGTTTTCTCTCTTCATTATCTATTTGTGAAGAAGCACAAGCTGCACGGAAGCCTTATGCAGCAATAGTTTTGATTTGATTAGTTCAGAAATCCTTATTTGAAGTCATATTTTTTGGTGGAAGACTTGATTAAATTCTGGACCTTAGATGAACCACATCTCTTTCATACATCCTACCGTTCATATGAAACTTTATTTCTTGCAGCGCTTGTTCTTTTTCCTTTTGTTTATATTATGGCTTGAACCTGAACACTTCATATCTCAGAGGAGGGATTCATACTATATCCAAGCTAACTTCTGGTGGATTCAATTGTTTTTCTTGTTCAAGTGACTAGTTTGGGAATTATGTAGGCTACCTGCTGGTTGAACTGTCTATTCCACATTGTTTTTTCAATTGAAATCATGAAGCACTCCAAAATCAGAAATATAAATTACTACTCACGTCCTTGTTGGTGATATGGGAAGCCTTTGAATTGAATCTTTATGTATTGCTTTTCCAATTTTGAACCCTGCCACTGTTTTGGTCTTTGACTTCCATCACAGGCTAGAGTTTATGAAGGTGCAGTACACTTGGATGAGCTGAATCTTCTGTTAAGTCGAAGGTATACTCCTCCTAATGATAAACTAGTTTGATGTCTTCTTTAGCAGAATTCCTTATCTTCTCATGCAAATTATTACAGTGAAAATTGCATAGGATGGTGATTCATTCTGAGTTTATGCATAGTTTACAACCTTCTTGATGATGATGATGCCTGTCTGAACAGGTGCCATGAATACTGGGAGGAACGACTTAAATCTGAAAGGATAGAGAGGCTTCGGCAGGCAAAGGAGCACTGGGAAAAGCAATGTCGGGCACTCATGGGTGTCTAGTTAGGCATTTCCTCTGTTACTTGGTGCTAAATGCAGTTTTAGGCGCATTAAAGAACCTGAGCTTAATAAATGTGTTTAACTGCATTCATATTTTCCTTTTTTGTTTATAAAAGATCTGTATATAAAACGACAGTTTGGTATCCGTTGATTCTGTCAAACAGACCTAAATTAGATGTGGCAACAAAATAAAGAACACGAATACTACATTCAGCAAAACATCTAACAATATGAACCTATTGCATGTGAAGGACTTGTTGCTTTATCAAAGACCAATGCCCTATGCACAAAGTACCAGTAAGAATCAACTCAGAATTTGGCAGGGGCCGCGCGAACGCTGGCCCCCTCTATCACAAATTATGACGTAGGCTCTCCCTCATTGGGGAGACCTTAGAGAGGCACCCCTCCCACGTGCAATGGAGGTCACCACCCTAGGCCATGGGCCTTATTGATCACCCATTGACCCCGTCCAGGTAAGTATGTTGTAACGCTGGCTTAACCCTTGTAATTATACTACGGCTCTCTGTCTCACACACTCTTCCTTGGCAGTATGGGCAAATCGGATTGGATAGGAGACAAACCACTTGTTTCTAGATATTCCTTAGAAAAATTTTACAATATTTAATATTCTACTACTCTCTAAAGGCTGTATTTGATTTAATATCTAATTTTATCTAAATAATATTTAAAATAAATATATATTAAAAATTAAAAATAGTTACTATACGGATAACATATTGAAAAAAAATTAACTTAAGAAATGTAAGTGAAAATTTTAATTGATATATTTAAGTATGTAAGGAGTAAAAATTAAATTTGATACTCAACGAATTGTTAAGATTCATCTTATTATAGATAAAACTTTACTTCTCTTCTTCGCAACTCATAATCTTTTCAAAAGTAAAAAACTTATAATCGTGTTATATTTTGCTAATATGACTGAAATATGAAGATTGTGCTTATAGACGGAGCTATGTGGGGGCCATGGTGCACTGGGCTCCCAATATTTAAATATATATATATATATATATATATATAATGATGGAATTATTTGGAACTTATTGGTACATCAAGCTCCCAAGATTTTAAAAAAATAAATATTGAGGCCCTTTTATCTTAAACTTTTGGCTCCGTCACTGATTGTACTATTTATAATGTTTTAAAGGTATTAAAAAAGAAATAGTAATAACTATTTAAGTTTTAACATTATTATTATTAATGTAAGAATTTGTAACACTATATAAGTAATAGAATGAAATTTTAAAATAGGGTAAGAGAAATTACCTCTCATGTAGTTTAAGAAACTTTCGAAAATTCCTTAATTTTTAAATTTTACAAAAAATATTTCTGGTTTTTAATTTTATAAAAATACATCTTTTGGACTTCAGTTAAAAAATAACAATGAGATATACACGACATAAGTATTACCAATCAAATACTGCTTATATGAGGATTTAACTCCACTCTTAGACTCAAACCAAATTAACTAAATATGACCGAAACTAGTAATTTATTATAATTATTAATTTAAGTCAAATTTAATTAATTTGAATCGAGTTTAAGAACTGTGTTGAGCTTTTATATTAGAGACATTTGATTAGTTAATATATGATGTTCATATTATATATGATTTATCATTATATTTTTAATCAAAGTGTAAAGGAAGGGGATTTTATGAAAAATAAAAACTGGAATGAGTATTTTTCGAAAATTTTAAAGATTAAGAAGTTTTTCTCAGCTTGCTTAAACTACAAAGGAGGACATATTTTTTTGCACTTTAATATATATATATATATATATTTACCATTTAAAATATATTTTTTGGTGTTGGATCACTCTAATTTTAATTTTCAAAAAAGCATTTCAGATAAAATTTTCATTTATTAAAATCATGCAATATATTCACTTATATATAATAGAATTAGAAAAATAAACTACAAACAGTAAGAAATTAAAATTGAAATAATAATAATTATATTAATATTAATTAATATAATTTATTAACTAATCAATTGAAAAGGACAAAAATGTATATTGTTAAAATTGTTGTAATGGAAGAATTTTAAAAGTTAATAACTAGTTGCTATTTAAAATTGAATTGAATAGAATAGTTTATATATTATTAACAAGACATAATGCAAAAAATGAATTCTATGAAACAAAAGGGAGATAGTTAACAATCAGAACTAACCACTTGTCACTTAAGTAAAGTTAATTATATTATAATAAAAGGGTAAATTAGTAATTAATCCTTTAAAAGGATATAATTATAATATTATAATGTTTTCCTCTTCTTTTTCTTTTACTTATTGCTAGTCATGTTTCATCTTTTTGTGGAAATTATCAACTGCAAAAGAGAATCGAGGATTGTTTGTTTTTCTCATTTTTATTTCAATGTCTTGTTGTGAATTTGAAAAAGAATAAAACAAAATTTAAAACTTGTTTTGTTAATAACTTTATTTTTTTGGCAATAATTTTAAAGAAACAAGAAGTTTGTGTTCTTGCTAGCTAATATAACTGCATTCTAAAACAATGACAACGTCATTTTTTGACTGGATCTAATTTGTTTACACTTTCATTTGTAATGATCTTAAACAAAGCCATTATTGATTCTATCATATTGTAAGTTCTTCAACTGAAAATGCCAGGTGATAAAGATGAAGCACCGACATGTGCTACCTTTAACTTTAAGATTGAATTTGGGAACTTGGTCTTTATATCATACATTCATACATTAATATGATTATATACCAAAAGTAGCATCAACCATAACATATAAATGAGTATGAAGAATACCATGCAAGATTAAAAATTATATTAGAACTTCATATATCCAATATCACACTTATGTACAAAAAATATCACTATCTATAAAATATAAGTTATATGTTCACCTTAAAATAAGAATACCATCATTTAGTACAAAGAATATCATGCCTGACCAGAACTTCATACATCTAATACTACATATATGTACAAAAGTACCATTATCGATAACAGATAAGTCACACGTTCACCTTAAAATGAGAATATCATCACTAAATAGGAAGAATAACATGCCTGAATAAACAATATATGAGGATTCATACATCCAATACCGTGTGTATATACAAAAATGTCACCATCCATAGTAGATAAGTGACACCTTCATCTTAAAATAAAAATATTATCATCGAGGATGAAGAATATCATGAATTAATAAACACCATGTTAAAACTGCAAACACCTAATACCATGCCCATTTACAAAAAATATCTCCATCCACCATCTATTACAGATAAGTCATACCTTTACCTTAAAATAAAAATAACATCAATGAGTGAGAAGGGTTGAATATTGTTTGCGAGTTCACCAGATCTAGATAGTGTGACCCTATAAGGAACCAGGTAGGGATTAGTCGAATCTTGGATTTGACATGCCTTAAATCATAGAAGAGATCGAAATAGCATGTTACCGGTGATGAGATTTTGGTTGAAGTACGGAGGGTGAGAAGACGAAGCGATGAATCAACCAGACAGATCCATACTATTCCAAGCAGAAACCCTCTACAATGCCTCGAGAAAGATTGTGAGAAAGGAAAACAAGATTAAACCAAAAATCGATCATAATCGAATGGAATATAATTACCTAAACCAGATCCCCTCATTGGTAGCCCCAGAAAGCCTCCCCCCTCTGACATCGCAAGATCTGGATGGATGGAACGCAAGAGGTCAAATCGTAATTGCGAAACTTCCTGAAGATGAGAAAGCTTCCAGAGTGACTTACCTGATTAAAGAACAGAGGGTGCGAATCGCCATCGCACATTAATTGTATGATCCTCCCTACCCTAATCGAGAAAGGAATCGAAAACAAATAGGTATACGATCAAGCATTAATCTATGCCCATTAAAGAATTTAAGCAACGCTATTAAGTACACAGTTGCAGTGTTTTTTTTGTGAAAGTTGAGGAATAAAAGTTAAAGACACATATTGATACAAACCTTTGTACAAATTTGTGTTTTTTATAGTTATATTGCATATAATTATTTAAACAATCATGTGATGAAACATGTTTTTGTTATCTTTTATTACTAAACAGTATAAAGGACATAGATTGTTACATAATTATTTAGTGAAATGCGTAGAATTAATGTTTGGTTTGACACTGTTGACTATATGGCTAAGTGTTTAATTATGTTATTATTAGAAATATGTTGAAGGCATCATTTGAAACGACACAAATTGCTACATGACTATTTAGTAAGTCCTTTATAGTAAATTCTTAAATTATAAGGGTAATAAAAGAAGTTCATTATGTACAAAACTTCTTTGAGAAGCTTTGAAAATAAGTATTCCCATCCAGTGCCATGCCTAGACTATAAAATTTCCATTATATAACAGTAAACATACAATTTACTTTATGATTTACTTTATTTAAAACTTCCTTCAAACAGTGTATGAATACCTCCTAGCATCCAGTCTTTTCATTTACTAATTGCACATCATAGAATCTAAAATTAAACAAACCTAATCCTCCTATAATCTTTCTTACACATCGCTTGTTAGTTAGTAAACAATAAAGTTTTTTAAGCGTCTACATATTCTCATCTGAAAAACTAAAGTAGAAATAGTAAGCAGTCAATTTTGTTCCCATTTAGTTGACTATACTAGTGATCATTTATATGTGTGCGTTATTTTACATATGGTTAGTATAGAGATGGTCATAATGTGTTCCTATCGGTTTATGGTTTTCATAATCTTGGGTTTTTATCTATTACATATAGCTTGTCCCAATGATGTTTTATTAGGAGATCTCATATTGTTATAATAGATGAGTTATGTGACAATTTCTATCTAGTTTAGGCTAACATCAATATTTTGATTATCAGGGTCTATAAGAAAAGGATAAAGTCAAAATTATAGCACCCTCTCCTCTACAGGAAGGAAAGAAGATGGTCAAAAATGCAAAAAGGAAGGTAATGAGTTATCAATTTAATATAAAAATAACTTGCATATAAACTTAATTATATATATAAATTGAAAATGGAGATCAAGGATGAAGTTCATGCCACAAAGACAAGTAAGTGAAGTGTAGCAGTTCAAAACAAATTTGAAATTTGCACCAAATAAAACTATATTAATATGATATATTATAAAGTAAAATTGTTATATATAACTATAACTAATATAACTTTAGTGTTTATAGAGTTTGCAAATACGGTGCTAGTTTGAGAAGGTGTTTGAATTGATGCATACCCTTAGTTTGGAGCATATTAAGTGGGTTAAGATATGGTATTCGATGAACTAAGAGAGATTGAGAGGCTTAGAGTAAAGAGGGATGTATGATACTAGTTGTGTATATGATTGGATCCCAGATAATTAACGTTGAGAACAAGGGAGGATAAAGTGGATGATATGAGTGACTATACTATAACACGGATTGTAGGGGTTCTAAATGGAGGAAAACATGTACAGATAAAAGCTAACAAGGCTAAGGTGACGAGGCTTCAAGAGGGTGCACAAATGAAGGAATGTATTTGGACGAAGTTCCTTTTATATGTGTTGGCTATTTTTTAATATTCCAATGCCAATTACGATATATACTTGCATCTGTTGCATATCATTATCAATTTTGATGACTATGAGCAGCCCGATTAAGGACAAACAAGCAAATTTGTAGGTTTCACAAAAGTATAGAGAATAAAGTTATAGTAACTTCCATGGTTGCATGCAGAGTTGTATTGATGATGAGTGATCGGTGGTGGAAACTTGATTATTATTAGGTAAGAGGTAAAGGTACACATGTTTTGTAATTAATTAAAGCGGACTTAATTTATAAGTTGTTTGTAGATTTATTATCTTGACAAGTGACAAGTGGACCGATCATTTGAATATGGGAAGATGGCTAGGATTTTAACTTAGGATGATAAGGGTATTGATGAGATGTTAAAATTTGATAGGGTATCGAAGGGAGTGCACGAGAAGTTAAGGTAATTTTGAAATTATAAAATTTATGGTGATATTATAATAACCTAAATAGGAATAATTATAATTCATTAATATGTGGTACTTTATGTTAGACGTGTAGGATTAAATACAATGATGATCACCAACGAAGCATCATGACAATTAGGAAGCTATGAAACAAAGTAAGAAAGGGTTTGTGGGAGGCAATAAATGTAATGAGTTTGTAAAGGATATTGGATTATTAAATGTGTTTCACATTTGGTTTATATGTGAATTCTTATTGATGTTTGAATTTAACAATAGGGAAGATAAGAAGTCCTAAGGCATAAGGTAAAGCTAATGATGGAGATAAATAATGAGGAATTAATCCTAAGGTGTGAAGATGCGTTACTAATGAACTAAAAGAATTTAAAGATGTCCCAAGTCATGATATGTCAATGATGGAGTTGAAAATTAAGGAACCAGTTTGGAGGCATAAAGATGCACTAATAGACCTAGAAAAATTGAAAACGTCATGAGATGTAGGGAGATGTCGATAATGAATAAACAAAAGGATGACAATAGGAGAAGAAGAGGAGATAAAAACAAAAGAGAAGAAGAAGAGGAAATTGAGGCAAATGATATATACTGATTTTCAAGGATTCGTTGGATAGGGAACATATTTTTAACTATTTTGACAATTATGTTACAATGCAGGCAATAAAGGACTCGGAGGCGAGCATGAGCAATGTTACACACACAGATTTTGTGGTAAGTGGGAAGCAATTTACATCTTGTAAGAGAACTCTTGCTTTCAAATACATATACATTAATTTTAAGTGAAGAAAAGCTAGTTCAAAAACTAAGTAACATTGTTGTTATTGTATACTTTAAGGACTATTGATGGGCATGCTTTCAATATTATTTAACCTTGTTAGTTTTGTTGGTTTAAATCTTGCTACAAGTCTGCCAATAGTGAGGTCATAAAAAATGTTAGGTTTGGACTAATAACAATATATTATAATATTAATTCATATGTTAAACATAAGGAATCTTCAATACACTTAACTATTTAGTGTTTGCTTAGGCAAAACTAGTATTAACACTATTGCATCTAATACTAATTTTGGCCAATATCAAGAATGTATACCTTTCTGTAATAACTCATATAAGGACTTCTTTTTTTATTGGCATGCCTTCACTGTTAGGAATATATGCATGTTTAATAATTTGGGATATTGTATGTCTCACCTAACTGCTTTCACCGATGGGTTCGATAATCACCACTTCGACATAATTAAAGCCACATCTATAAGAACATACAAAAAGTTAACATTTAGGCATTCTTAGGTAATTATATCCTATGAAATCAATAAAATTTGACAATAATAATGGTTCAAGTATATTCATGTATAGAAATTTTTTTTAAAGAGACATAATGTACAAACAAAAATATTGAATAACTATAGAAGGAATACCATCGTCATATTATCTCAATACTATTCTTTTTTAGGGGGGACACCATCAACATATATAAACTTTAAAATCTAAAGAAACTTTGGTGGGTATATATTCCTTTATAATTATAGTTTTGATTAAGAGTTTACACAGAAAAAGTTTCCTTTTTCTTGCCTTATCACTCGCTTCTATACAAATTGATTTATATATCATAATCATAATCTACTACTACTACTACTACTATTAAACAATCTTAAGAGGTAAGTACCACCTATTTAAAATTTTAAGTTAACTACAGAAGGAAAAAGATAAAAGACTTCTGAGATCTACAAAGATCTCTTTAAGAGGGATCTTTTATCTGAGTCCTATTATGCCAAAATTCTCTACTGCGGGTCATATCCTCGGTAAGTCCTAATATTTTCATATCATTTTTTATCACATCCCTCTAATTCTTCTTAGGCCTCCCTTTTTTCTTGTTACAATCTCTTGAGTATAATCTTCTCGCTAGAACATCTGGATGTCTTCTTTTAACATATTCAAACCAACTCGGCCTTGTCTCTTTTAATTTGTCAATAATATTGGCTACCTTTAATCTATCCCTTACCATTACATTCCTGACCTTATTTATTTTAGTAATGTTGCACATCCAATAGAGCATTCTCATCTCCGTCACCATTAGCTTATGACTATGCTCTTGTTTGATGGGCTAACACTCTGCCCCATAGAGCCTGGCCGACCTAATTGCTAAATAATATAATCTACCTTTAAGCTTGAGTGGTATCTTTTTGTCATAGAAAAGTCTTGATGCACTTCTCCATTTAAGCCACCGTAATGTGATCCGATGAACTATGTCTTCATTAATCTCTCCATTGCTCTGGATGATAAATCCTAGATATTTAAAACACTCATTTTGTGGGATGTCTTCTAAACTAATCTTTACCTCCACATCGCTAACTACCTTATGTTCCGAAAAGTTACACTCTACGTATTCAGTCTTAGTCCTACTTAATCTAAAGCCCTTTGACTCTAACGTATCCCTCTAAAATTCAAGCTTGGCGTTGACCCCCTCTTTTATCTCATCTATTTAAACAATGTCGTCAGCAAATAACATGCATTATTATAGGTCCCATACATTACCATTAACACTTGACATCATAATACGATCCACACATGACATCATAACATGACATATGCATGACATCGTAATATGTAATATATATGAGTCCTTACTAAAATTTAAATTATAACATTATTTGCCACACACTCGTATAGTTAATTGTATTGTTGAAAACCTTTAATAGACACAATTTCATGCACTTGTGTGTCAAAATATGTGTACTTCGCATTTCCACTATAAGTTTTTAGTTAATAACATAGTTGAATGCACAACCATGCACAAAATTGTGTTATACAAAACCTTTTATGAACACAATTTTATACATAGTCGTGTACCAAATCGTGTACTCTACATTTTCTCATCAAATTTTCTATTAAGAACAAGCTTGATCACACGACTACGTATTTTTCCATATTCAACAAATACTTTAATGGACACAATTTCTTGCAAGGTTAACCACACGAATATATGTTTAATCATGTTAAACAAAACCTTTTCTTAACACTCTTTTTTACATGGGTGTGTATTTGTCTATGTCCCTCACATTGATTCTTGGTATTATTACAATTGAGATATGTTTTATTTATTTTGCACTGAAGCTGTGATTTTTTTGTTTTAATTTGTCTTAGTATTTATTGTTTATAGTTGTGTTATTGAATGTACTAAGTACGGGTATAGTTTGTATTGATCTGTTATATTATTTCCATTTAACCACATTATTCTCATTTAAAAGTATACATGTTACTTATTTGTAATCAATGACAATTTTTTTATACCTAGACCTAGTATGAGTACATAAAGGACTAGCATAGTTTAGAATCAAGCGAGGTATCGTTTGCACTCCAAGTTGATATAGTTATTATTGAATCATGATATTCAGAATGGTTCATCTACAATCCAGCAGAGCGGTTGGCATACTCCTGAACTAATGCTCCAAAGAGAGTTGGCCTTTCCAGTAAACGAGATGGTTTATCAAACTCTTTAGCTTGTCCTGTCATAAGTAATGAAGCAGTTAATGGATTTCAAAATTTCCTCTAGCATGCAAAAGGAAGACGAATAAATGAATTTTAATTTCTTACCTGCATCTATGACTAAAACACGGTCGCAGTCCATGACTGTGGGTATTCTATGTGCAATGCTGATAATAGTACAAGCTGCAAAGTCCTCGCGGATGATCTTCTGGATCACTGCGTCGGTTTGTGAGTCAACTGAAGCTGTTGCCTCATCCATGAACAACAGTCGACTGCGTTTTAGCATTACTCTCCCCAAGCACAAAAGTTGCCTTTGACCCACACTCCAATTGTCTCCATTATCCACCACTAAGGAAAATCAACCATTTCGTTAACCATGTCCATTAAAAAGTCAGTCACTCAAAATCAGGTAACAATCACGGACCTAGAGCTTCAAGTTTTTCAGGCTTTGCAGCCACACTGTCTCTTAGCTGGCAACGGTCAAGACTCTGCAAATGATAAATATGGTTTTAAATTATGGATTGCAACGTAATAGTGCAACATGTTTATATTACCTTCCAGATCTCATCGTCTGTGTACAGCCCGATAGGATCAATGTTGCTTCTCACAGTTCCTTCAAAGAGAACAGGCTCTTGAGGAATTATACCAAAGCGAGACCTGAGATCATGGAGACCCAGCATGCAGATGTCTATGCCATCAATAATTATTTTCCCTCCTGTTGGTTCCACCAACCTAAAGAAAACTTGAATCAATGTTGACTTTCCACTCCCTGTACGTCCAACAACTCCAATCTTTTCTCCTCCATGAATGCTTAGAGTAACTCCCTTAAGAATCAAAGGAGTGCTTGGACGATATCTTACCTATAAGCCAAAGATGAACTCGTTGGAATTAAGAATAAGAAAGCATATGAGATCTTCATTGCATATGTAATTGCTTCATTTTCCTTTCCTTTGGAACGAAGGTTTAATCAGAATCCATTATCCACATGCCACTACTTACCTGCAAGTCCTTGAGGTCAACATTGCCGTGAGTTGGCCAGTTTGAAGGAGGAAGACGATCTTTTATTTCCCATGATGCCTCTGATGGGATATTAGTGAATTGTTTAATCCTCTCAACAGAGACCATCCGATTTTCAATAAAGCAAGTCATATATATGCCCCAAAACAGCACAACATTCAAAGACAACCCGTACGACAGAGATAAGCCAACATTTTCTGCATATTGCAGAGTTATGTGAGCATGTTATTATACGATATAATATTTTTGACAATAATAGATTACAATTTGAGGCTCTAAGAAAGTGTTTTTATGTTCTTTAGGAGTGTAATACCTGGCCTTATAATACTGCTTGGTAACAAAATCAAGAACATAGCAGATGTGCAAAGGATTAAGATCCCTATCAGTTCCAATCGAAAACCCAACCACTCATTCGATCCATTATTGTGGAAGTCCATTCGCAAATTGGCATTAACTCGGTTAACATTTTCTTGAGAGAAACTATCCTTCTTTCCGAATCCTCGGATTGTCATAACTCCTGCAATACTCTCTGAAAAATGATGGATAATAGGTGCTTTAGTAATTGAGTCGAGACGAGTTAATTCTCGAGATGTTGCAAGAAAATATCCCTGAAATCAAATGAAAAGACATTAATTTCATTGTCGTCGAGAGTTCCAATATATTATGATTTGTCAACTATAGGACAAAGAAACTCCATACCCGGTACCATAAGTTGGGCCAACCAAGAGGAATCAATAGGAAGATTATCGGCCAAGCATATTGACATGTGATAATGATGATGCCGAGCACTGTGACGTACGCGGAAATCATGGTTCCCAAAACAAATGGAAGGAAGAGGTCGACGTTGGTCTGATCTGTTGATGCCTGAAGAACGAGAACAAAAGAAGAAACAAGCCATCAGTCTAAACATATTCCTGACGTAGTTTAACAGCCAAATCTAAACATGAAGTAAAGGTGCCACAAGGGGTGGTTTCAATCCTTACCCGACTTAAAATTCTTCCTGAAGGTGTGGTATCGAAAAATGACATGGGTGCATGTAGAATACTGTGAAGAATACCATTAAAGAAAATTTGGGCTGTCTTCAGCCCCATGATAGCAATGAAGAAGGATCTTATTGCTAATAGAATCAATGACACAACTGCAATAATTGCATACACAGAAATGAAGAGGGAAGGCTTAAAAGAGGAAGCACGGTCTGCTGAAGTTTCATATGCCAACCAATAATCACTTGCCATCTGAGAACCTTGAAATAGTAGAGAAAGAAGCAACGCTACTATGACACCCCACCATCCAAATGCTTCAGTCAAGTATTGTTTATACACTTTGAAGCCCACTTTGCCAGTTTCCCTCTCCTCTTCTTGAATGAGCTTTGAGGTTCCTTTATTCGACTTTGATTGTTCTATATGCTTGTTTTCACCATTCACCTCCCTAATGCTTGGACAAGGTTGAGGAGACATGGGCGTTTTGGGGGAACTTTCACCTGGTAAAACAGGATCAACTTCTACAAGCTCCATAGAGGTTTCATGGGCAGCCACCAGAGCTTTAAAATCCATACTTGACTCTAGTAGATCATTGTATCTCCCTGATTGCGCTATCTTTCCATCTCGCATCACCTGTAAATTACAAATACATTAGCCTCAGCATGTAACATGACATGTGTGGCTCAAAGAGAGAAATAAAAGTAACAAAGTGTACTTACTGAGATAAGATCAACATTATGCAAGAAATCAACTTGGTGGGTCACTAGCAAGATAGTCTTTCCTTTGAGTGCCCGTCTAACACATTCCTACGACAGAAAATTAGTCTATATCAGCAATGCATGTTGGATAGAAAAAATGTGTACAATGTTCAAGGGAAGAAGGGAGTGAATCACTTGTGAATGATATGTTAATAGAGTCACCTTGAATATATCAGAGCCGGTATGCGCATCGACAGCACTAAAGACGTCATCGAGAAGATAGATATCCGAATCCTGATAAACCGCTCGAGCAAGCTGTATTCTTTGCTTTTGCCCTCCACTAAGGTTGATACCACGCTCTCCTATTTCAGTTTGATCACCATATTCCATCATTTCCAAATCTTTATCCAAGCAACACACCCTGATCACTTCTTTATATTTCTCATTGTCCATTGCCAAACCAAACAAGATGTTTTCTCGAATGGTACCATTTTGAATCCAAGAAGTTTGAGCAACGTAGGCAGTTGTTCCACAAACCCTGACCTGGTGAAAGAATAGAAGGATAAATAACTTCATCAAATCACACCAAGTCTAAACCAACAATTTTTTAGAGATATATAAACATGACGGTGCTAAAAAAAGAACAGCCATTATGCATTACTCTGTAAAAAGAGAGTAAGAAGTAAGTAATAATTATGTTAGTAACCTATACCTTTCCTGATATTTTGTGCATCTCACCCAGAATGGCAGCAAGAAGAGAAGATTTTCCAGACCCTACCGTTCCAACAATAGCACTAAGCTCCCCTTTTTTAATCTCTATATTTATGTCTTTCAGAACCTCGCCTTCAGCTTCGTCATCCCAACTAAATACCCCATCCTTAATCTCCACAGCTGTTCTACCTTGGCAACCATCCCGCCTTTCCACTGATGACTCCACCAATTCCTTACTTAGCATATAACGATCCAATCTTCCCAGAGATATCATTGCCTGTGAAAGTGAGATCATGGATTGAGGGAAAGCTCTAATAGGCTCCTGCAAGATTTTGAATATGGATGTGGTGGTGAATACTGTCCCTGCATCAAGTGGGACTCCCAACAGCAATGCAGTTCCGAATGTGATTGTTGATATCAGTAAGGGTGCAGACCACAATACAATGATGTTACCGTAGATCGAGTATAGAAATTTGGAAAGCCATCCAAACTCCGCTTCTCGGAAGGTTTGAATTCTTTTGTTGAAGTGATCTTCCCATGCTTGGAATTTGATCACGCGCATGTAGTTAAGCATTTCATTCGTCGCCTTCATTCTTGAATCACGATTCATCATCACATTGTGCTGGAATGTGTTGTTTCTTCTGGTTCCAAATACCGCGAACACAAGGACACAGATGATTCCAACCAAAGAGGTGGCTACTGCAGCCCCAAGTGCGTTATACAGAAGAATCAATGCGACACCAACTTGCAGTGGCATTAGCCATATGGAATGTAGCTGTAGCATCATATCAGAGAGTTGCTGGGCATCAACAGCCATGTAATTAACAATCTGTCCAACCCCATGAGCCTGACGAGCAGAGCATGATAAACGCAGGCCTTTCTTGTATAAAGACGTGATCAGAGTAGATCTAATGAGCATTCCAAGTTTCCGACAGTTGAAGTTAAATTGATGAACGGTTAAAACCTCAACAAATTTTGCAGCAAAGAGGGTCAATACGAGGTAATATCCCTCGTACAAAGAGCTCCTCTTCCCGGCTGTATAATCCACGAAACTTTGTATAAGAGTAGGCCCAACATACATGACACAAAGCCGCACAATGGCAAGAAATGCGGTTAAGGCAATTTCCCTCCAAAAGCACCTCAACAATGTGGTCCTAACCGGGTGTTCCGACTTTTCATGTGGCTTAGGCCAATTGGATTCAAAGAGCCGTGACATTATTTCGGCTCTATGCTCTGGTGACAGAGTAGGCACGTCATCCATCTTGAGAGGAGATTTGTAGCCTTGACTCAACAGAGGATTCATCCATAACCAGAAGGCCCTGGAAATTATAGGAGCTGAAGCAAAGCCAGTCACTTTGGATTTGTCCAAAAGGGGTTCGTATAGTTTATTTGGGTTCTCCATTTCTGGCTCAGACTCGCTGCAAACTGTAATCCCAGTTAATCCTCTTATAGCAACCCAAAGAAGAACAACTGATAGCACAAAAGACGCAATGGAAACTATATCATCAAATATCAAGTTCGAATTCTGGCCGGCCAAACGAATGATACCAGATGACATAAAGAGTGTGACAGCAATGAAATGCGCAACCCAATAAATCCGTAGGGACAACGGGTGAGAAACAGCTTGAAATCTCTTTTCATGAATGATTAAGATTGCGATTACTGCATGAGTCACTGCCTGAACCAACCAGAACAACGCATCAATGAGCGTCCACGTCGAATGGCTGCTCCCTGTAAGTACTAGAATACAAACGATAGTGTAACAAAAGGCTAGAAGAGCTGTCACAATCAATGAGAAGTTAAACCAAATGTTAGTTCGAACAAGGGCTCTTCTCCTTGCAATGAGAGGCTTGTTGATGTCAGACCTGGAATGACCAATGGAGGTAAATCTAGAAACCAACTTCTGAACTGCAAATGCGAATAGCACAAGCAAGAACAAAAGATCAACTGAACATAATAGAACTCTTTGAGGGCATGGACATAGGAGCACGAATCTTAGCCACTGAAATATGAACGGAAGAGAAGCGTCCTCCGAGGACATGACAATCGAGCTTGAACATGAGAGAGAGCCGATCCATGATGTGGACGACATATGAGACATGCCACTTGAAATTCACGGTGTGCTTGGCTTAGTCTTATCAACACCTCCACCTTGTCACCTTGAAATTTCAGCAGAACACTACGGTTGTCAGCGTTTTTGTTGCCAAGCTTTATAATCACCAGAAATGAAACAACCCAGAAACGAATATAATAACAATGTAAATCATCATTCTTAACAAAAAGAGAGCACACTGCCACCATAATCAACTCAAAAGAAAACAAAAGAAAAAAGAAATATTTTGATCAATCTTATTTCTATTTGTTTCGTAATAAAAGAATAAAATGGGTATGGAAGAATGATCCATAACTTCGGATAGTCCCAAGTAATTAATTGCTTGCCTTGGGGTGCACCCTAAGAATCACGCACAAAGGCCCAAAAAGAGGGTTGGTTTTAGATGACAAACCTTATCCATCTACGTACTCTCCATTGTTTTTACTGCAATTAAAAGAGTTGAACCTATGCGCATAGGACAAACCTTGTGGAGTCAGCCAACCAGAAAGGAAGCACACAAACGTAAAAGACAGACACACCAAAGTCTTATAGTTCTTCTAATGCTGCATAGCAAATTCCAAAAGCATCCAGGTTTCGAAGCTGCAAATAGATGCGCCTACATCAACTTATAAGAGCCAGGAGAACGTACTATGACAGCCAAGAGACATGATAAATTACACCACAAAACAAATCAGATGAAAGAATTAATATTTTCCCGTTTGTTTTTCCATTTAAAAGAAGCAAAACAATCTCATTTGAAGCATCTGTATGGCAGGGAGGCAAGCCGCAGATGTGGAGGATAATGGATCATCTCTCCTTATTTAAAAAGAAACCCAAATCAATGCTAGTCAATAACCCATACTTTGAATTGAAGACGTATAGGGTTGGTTGAGCTGACCAAGTAGCACATTAATTGAAGCAAGTCAGTGCGTGCCAAACATGACATAGCAATAGAAAGCAACCACGAGAAACTACTGCATACTTCAGATTGAGTTGAAGAGCTTTTGAGAACAGCACAACACAAACACCTCAAATATTGACAACGAGAAACTATTGCATATTTCAGATTGAGTTGGAGAGCTTTTGAGAACAGCACAACACGAACACCTCAAATATTGACAACGTATGAGTAACATACTGTGGCACCATGCAGACTTTAGATTCACAAAAACCTCTCTTGCTTACCCCCAGCCCTTTCCAAAAGCTGTAAATGACATTATAGCGACTCTGCAACTAATGTTTCGAGCAGGAAAAAAACAAGCTTTGGTGTGATAGCATGTCACAACTTGGAAATTCAATACACGTGGAAGGAAAACAACGAGGGAGAGCTAAGGCATTGGTTGTGGTGTATTGGGTTGGTCGCATCATAATTGCGAGTGTTCTTATAGAATTTTGGAAAAGTAAGGTATCAGCGGACTTTTGCATAAACAGACATGAGGAAGGGGCAACAGCCACAGGAGCCCATTTCAGACGCTGATAGACCACAGCGAGTCAGTGCTTTTGCTTCTCCCTGGAACAACCTTTGCTCTTTTTTGTTCTCCTATTATCGGCTGTCAATTACAGAGATTCAATCAACACCCCACTTCATCGCGTGGAGTGCAATCGGCAAATACAACCTCGAACTACAGGAGACGCGGGACACTGCATTGACTGTCGTTGACCAATACGTGGATAAAAATGTAGGTTCACTAATTTTGTTTGACTTGAATGCTGAGAGCGTGGCTCGGAGCGCGTGAGATTGTATGGTGAAACAAACAGTTGGAAATGTGTCGTTTCGTGCATTAATGTTTTGGGTTTGAGAGCGAATTAATATCCGCAAGTCATTGTGTATGTCATCACTTTCAATTCCGTCCTCCCCTTTTCTTCACTTGAAGAGCCGAAATTAACGCATATTTGTTTCTTCCTTACAAAAGATGTCGTTAATTATAAAGACTTTGTTAATCTCATAAACTAAATTGTAAAAATACGGCAAATCACATAAACCAGCCCCTGTGATATACTTGATTATTCATCTTAGCCCCTGTATTTTTATTTCGTTCACCTTAGTCCCTGTGTTTTTTATTCTCATTCAAGATACCCCAATTAGTTATTTTCGGACAAATTTGCCCTTAGATTATTGAAATACATTTTTTTAATCTCTTGATTCCAAGGGTAAATTTGTCCGAAAATAGCTAATTGGGGTATTTTGAATGAGAATAAAAAATACAGGGGCTAAGGTGAACAAATTAAAAACACAAGGGCTAATATGAATAATCAACTATATCACAGGGGCTCTTTTATAGGATTTGCCAAAAATATTTAACTAAATACATGTGTATTTATTAGAAAACAAATTTATTGAATGAACCCATATGAAAATTCTATTTGAAATAGTATGATTACATAAATAATTCATTAACTTAATATCGTCTAAGTATCTCGTACAGTAATTATTATGTTTTATTATTACTTATGACTTATCGAAGTCTAAGGATTGTTTAGTCAGTAATTAGATATAACAAAAACTATATAGAGATAGTTGATTGATCAATATATGATTCATTGCCTTAAAGTGATTAGAGAAAATGCTTCGTTATTCTTAATTAGTGTAATTCAAAAAAATCCATTAATAAATTGAAATGATATTTTATAAATAGTTTACAAATGTTATTAATATAATCAATTTCTAAATTTGAAAAGCTAATATGATTCATCTCAAATAGAGTAGACATTGATTTCATGTTTTATGTTTAAGTGAAACATTATATGATAAAAGAACTGAAATATACAGACAAATCATGTACAAAAGGTTAATCAAAGCTACTTTAACATTTATAAATATTTAGATATTTATAATGTGTTGTTTGACGTCAATTTTGATCTATAAAAATAAATTATTTAATTAGAAATTAAAGATAAATTAAAGAAGTTTAATTTATCTCATTCTAAATATAATTTAAGGTTTATATTCATTGCCAACATATTTAAGAATCTAATGAGTCACGCATAAAGAACATGTTGAAAAGAGAAAATTAAAATTTATGAATAAGTATAATATATTTAATAAATAAGTACCAATATAAGATATTAAATATTATTTGGCTTAATTAGCATTTAAATAAAATTAATTGTAATTTTAATTAAAGTTAAATTAAAGTTAAAATTTTAATTTTAATTAAATTACTAAAATGTTCGAAGTTTATTGTAAATAGACTTAAGATCTAAATGAGTTAGATTCCTTGTACAACTCTTTGTGTAATAATTGTATAGTTGTGTTAATATGTTATGTAGATAATGTTAGAGTGTAAGTTTTATTCTCATTATTAAGGTATGGTCCATTTAAACAACTTTTCCCTACCCACTATCTGGTATTGCCCATTTACCCAACCCATCATCTTTGTGATGGCTGAAGACTTGAGTAGGTTTTCAGTGGGTGGTTTAAAAATCAAGCGTGTGTTTTGGTCCTATCTTTGCCGAGCATTAGAGGCTACACCATTGAGCTTGCTTCAGGAAGAGGATAGAAACTCAAAACACTCACAGATAAAGAGGATCATCGTCAGCATTGGCTGGAGGTATTATGGTTTCGGTTACGCTTCCGTTTAATTATTTGCATGTATCTTTACGTAATGCTGTGTATAAGATGCATGTTGTTATTGTGTTTAAGATAGAGCTCCGACGCTCTAGACCAGCAAGGGACGCCAGAGCTCGCACGAATGCCGACGTTGGGACGACGCGGATGACGCAAAACACACGAGAGGTCGAAAACCCGACCATGCAACGCTTCCCGAATAACAATGTCCGAAGCTTTACGCACGATCGTCGTTCCCTCCTGCTCCTTCACGGTCTAGACGACATCGAGTGCTCCATGGATGACGAAAACACTACTCTCATGTCTCAGGCATGTTAAAAATGTTGGAAAAAACTAGCAACCACAAGATCCAGTTTTTAGCAGAAACTCAACCCAAAAACAGAGGATAACAAAGGACTTTTTTTCATTGGTGTAAATAGCAAGAATGTAATATATACCACAGCAACAACATGCATCTTATACACAGTATTACGTAAAGATACATGCAAATAATTAAACGGAAGCGTAACCGAAACCATAATACCTCCAGCTATTGCCGACGATGATCCTCTTGATCTGTGAGTGTTTTGAGTTTCTATCCTCTTCCTGAAGCAAGCTCGATGGTGTAGCCTCTAATGCTCGACAAAGATAGGACCAAAACACACGTTTGATTTTTAAACCACCAACTGAAAACCTACTCAAGTCTTCAGCCATCACAAAGATGATGGGTTGGGTAGATGGGCAACACCAGATAGTGGGTAGGGTAAAGCTGTTTAAATGGACCATACCTTAATAATGAGAATAAAACTTAAGACATAAATTGTAATTAATTGTATGTGATATAATAAAATCTACCCATAGGAATGTTATTATATTTGTATAATTAATTAGGATAAAATATCGGATTATATTTCTTAATTTACCCACAGGAAGTAAGAAAAGGAACATAATTCTTTGGTTTTATCATAACGTTTTGGATGAATCTAAATGAGCAATGCTTTAGCCCACAGGCAAGTCTTATATCACTAAACTCATCTATTAAATGCATGATATACATTGGTAAATAATGAATTATTATTGGTCTCGAAATATATATAACGAGCATATATTTTTATTTCTCAATTTGCAGTTAATCTAACATTTAATACTCAATGTGATATTCCTGAAGTGAGAGGTGACAACTATAAGGTTTGGAAGGAGAGAATTCTGCTTCATTTAGGCTGGATGGATATAGACTATGCTATTAGGAAGGCCGAATCACCGAGTACGACTGAGACCAATACTCCAAAAGCTATTGCTCTTTATGAAAGGTGGGATCGATCTAATCTTCTCTCCGTGTCGTTTATAAAGACCAAAATATTTGCTAGCATTCGTAGTTCTATTGACTAGCATAGTAACGTGAAAGATCTATTAAAGGCCATTGATGAGCAATTTGCTCCATCCGACAAGGCCCTTGCCAGCACTTTAATTTTGCAGTTGTCATCTTTAAGGCTCACTGGAATAAAAGGGATACGTGATCATATAATATGTATGAGGGACATAGCGACTCAGTTGTGTAACGCCCGTCTGATTTGATTGTACTGTCTTGGGTGACATCCACATATCCTCTCAGGGGGTATTTGGGTGTTACAAGTTGAAAGCGTTGGAATGTATAATATCAGAATCTTTCCTAGTGCATTACATCTTATGCACTCTCCCTCAACAATACGGCCCTTTTAAGATATCCTATAACACACATAAGGATAAGTGGTCGATCAACGAACTGTTGACCATGTGTGTGCAAGAGGAGGAGCGGTTGTTGATGGAAGATAATGAAAGGGTCAATTTGACCGTTTCTGGAAAGAAGAGGCAGGACGATGCCAAGAGTCAGGGAAAGGGCAAAATTGCTCCTCAAGCCGATATAAAGAAGCTGTCAAAGTGTTTCTTCTGCAAGAAGAGGGGGCACATGAAGAAAGACTATGCCAAATTTAAGGATTGGCTCGAGAAAAAAGGTACTCATATTTCATTTGTTTGTTATGAGTCTAATATGGTTAATGTTCATCATAACACCTGGTGAATTGATTCTGGTTCTACAATCCATGTTTCAAATACCTTGAAGGGTATGTAAAACCTAAGGAAACCGGTGGGAAGTGAATAAGCCCCTGTTTGGTTCAGCTTTTGGAACCTCCAAAAGTACTTTTTTTCACCGCAAAAGCTATTTTAAGGAAAAGATGGGTGTTTGGCTGAAAACTTTAAAAGCGCTTTTGAAGTAGAAATAGCTTTTTTAAAAGCCAAAATACAGCTTTTTCAGAAGCTAAAATTTGGAGCTTTTCAGAAAAGCTCAAATTTCAGCTTATTCGGGTAGATGAATTTGCGTCATATACGTATATAACAATTTTAGAACGTCTCTTTTTCGTTTATTTCTCTCTTTTGTTCCTCACACTCATGACTCATCTTCTTCTCTAATCACTTAGAACTCAACTTCGGAAGACACCCACGATACTCATGGGTTAGTTCAAATGTTATTTCCTCTTTATATTTCTTTATATCTTTTGCAACGCACACCTTAACGTCTGCATGTTGGGTCTGCGGTGATTGAAAATTACGGACGGCCATCGGTGGACCTGCAGTTATCTAAACCAATTCAGCCATCATCTAACATAGTTTTGGCAGGACCCATTTGCGAGTTGAGTGATATGAAACAGGGTACGAGCTTCGTAGAGTCGTTGAAATGGCAGGCGTCCGAGGAAAATCGATTGGCAACCATTGAAAAAGCTTACGCAGAGAGAGTGAGAGAGCTAACGAGGAGAGAGATGGAGATGGCGCAGTCAGAGTTTGCGAGAGCGAAGAATATTTAGCAAAAAGCTAGAGAGGAAGTGGAGAGAGCAGTGAGATTGAAGAAGAGAGCGACAAGACAGATAGATTCTACTGTTGATCTTTGATTCCTTTTATTGACAGAGTTGGGGTAAATATTCTAGTCGAATCAGTTCCCACGATGGAGGAACCGACGCAACCACTCACCCAACGCCGGAGGAGATGGTGGCCAAACCCAAAGCAATAGCTCCGGTTTAACGATAGGTGTCGGTTTAGTCATGACATTGAAGCATTTCAAGCTCAGGTGCGGTGATCCATTGCTGTTACTTTAGTTCAGTTGCTGAAAAATGTTTTATTCTCTTTGAATTGGTGGCTGATTTGTGTAGAAGCCGGCTGACCTTGATGGAGAATGTCCGTTCACGACCAGTGAAGGGCGGTGTCCTTATGGCTTGAAATGTAGATTTTATGGTGCCCATAAAGAAAATGGTGTTGTGGGTACTGGTGTGAAAGTGGAAAAGGTTAATTCTGAAATCAACGGATTGAATAAGGATATTCAGAAACTTTTGTGGAAGAACAAGATGAAGTTTCCTAAGGC
>JAOSBP010000004.1:7151385-7163475 GCA_027563825.1 Erythroxylum mucronatum
AGTAATGATCACGCCTAGAGCTCCATTTAAGTCTAGTCACCCGAACGACTGGCCTCGTTATTACAACATGCCCGATCAACCTACCCATCATGCTCGATCGACTTGCCACATCGTTATAGCCAATCAATCGCTTCCATCATTTCTTCGACCGGTCATCCAAGACATTATGCCTGCTCGGTCGGTCTTACCACATCATAACCAACTGACCAGGCCTAGCACGAGCTATCTGTGAAACATGCTTCGTCATACCTATGCACTCCTTCAACCCTTCCCTTGACTCAAACTCGAGGAGTAAGGGGCTTATAGTCGGGTCGGCTGTGCTAGGCCCGGGCCCATCTACACATGTCCACCACGGCCCGTCAGGCCCATCAGGAGTTAGACTCCCATGCAAACACAACGACTCACGTAAAGACCTAAACCTAGCGGCAACCCCAGGTATATAATGTACTATTCTACCGTGATTCAGGTAGGAGAATATAACCTTATTTTTCTCTGCTTACGGCAGTGGCAACCTTACCAGAATATTGACTTGAGCGTCGGAGGGGCCTCCCGGGAAATAACCCCCAGCGTGCCTTTGTTCGTTTTGCAGGTGTTCGATAGTCAAGATCACGCAAAATAATGGACTAAGACAATGACATTCCGATCCAGCAGAATCCGGCTGAACCAAATGGATTTTTATAATTTTAAAAATTAAATAAATTAATATTTAATATTAATCAATATTAATATTACATCTTACTAAAATAAAAATTGATATTGAATTTAGAACCATATTCACAAAATTAATTAGATATCTCTAACTCTATTGTAAAGAAATAATATCTTATACGAGTTGAACCCTAAAAGCTTGGCTCCCTTACATTTTGTTTATTTATGTTTTGTTATTATGTGTTTTAGTTTTTAGTTTTCATTTTTAGTTTTAGTTTTTGTTTTTTTCAAATAAAAACAAAATTTTGTTTGATTATTAATGTCAATATAAATATATTTTTATTACTGATGATAACTATATATTAGATAAATTTTAAAAATAAATTATTTTAATTAACTAAATTTATTTTAATTTTATATAATATTTATTAATAAATTATCAATAAATTATTTTATTTTTTAAAATAAATAATGTAAAAATTGAAATTTTATTTAAAAATTAATATATATTTTTAATTATTAAATCAAAATTTATTTGAAATTTATATATTTTGACGATATTATAAATTTAATTATATTTATTAATAATTATTAAATTTATTTATCTAATTTAATTAATAAAAATTAAATTAAATTATTATATTTTTATTAATAATTAATTTTAATTAATTAAATTATTATACTTTTTATTAATAATTAATTTTAATTAATTAAGTATATAATATTAAATTAAATTATTTATAGTTTTATTAATAATTAATATACTGAATAATTAAATAATATATATTAGTTGATAATATATAAGATTATGGGAAAAGTAGAAATAGAAAACAAAAATCACTTTTTGTAATTCTTGTAAATTTTGAAAATCGGAAAAAAAAAACGAAAACTAAAAGTAAAAAGTAAAAAGTAAGAAGTGAAAACTCAAACAATTTTTTTATACCAAATTTAAAAGCTAAAATAGAAAACTACAAATATTAAAAAAAATCAGACCTTTAATGTTTACTTAATTATGAATTCTGAATCTTTGGGCCTCCACGTACCTAACTTAACCCAAAATTCACCTAGAAACATCGTCTGAATGCTAAGCTAACCGTTTCTACAATTCTCCCAGACTTGGACCGTTGGATGTCAACAAGGTATATCAGATACACGGGAGCAGATTTGCTGCTCCCAAATTGTTGTGTTCGTTGTACCTTTAAGATCCTGGTCATCCAATTTATTGTAATAAATGAGTGAGATTTATTCAGGCACAATGAGCACAACAATTTGGGAACAACAAATATGTTCCCCAGATATACCTAATACATCGATAATCCAATCACCCATGCACATCTAAAAACATCCAGGTCTAAACGAGTCATCATTTACCTAGAAATGTTTAGGTGTGATTGGTTCACATAAGAGAATGGTAATAAAAATAATAAGAATGAATATAGCGAAGAATGAGAATGGATATTATCATTATAATTATGCTAGTTGGTTAAGAGGAAAAAATGATTACGATTACCATTAATAATGGTTGGTTTGTAAAAAAATATTGAGAAATAAAAATTAATTATATTTTAATTAATTATATTATAAATAATTAATTACAATATTTTAATTAATTATATTGTAACTAATAAATTATTTATTTTTAATTAAGTATAATGTAATTAATTAATTAAAAATTATTTTAAATAATTATATTGTAATTAATTAATTAATTACTTTTAATTATTTATATTTATATTTATATTTATATTTTAATTAATTACCATATTTTAATTAATAAATAATAATATTTTAATTAGTTATAGTGTAAGTAATTAATAATAATATTTTAATTAATTATATTTTATATTGTAATTAATTAATTAATTCTATTATTTTAATTAATTATATTTTATTTAATTAATTGATTTAATTAATTAATATTAAAAATATTTTTAAAAAAGAGTTAATCAAACTATTGCCTTTATAATGATAATCAACAATCAACCACTTACTTTTCTTTCCTTATCCGTTAACCCCTATCCAAACTCACTAACTCCTTCATTAACCAAACACCCCCTTAGAAATTTCCAGAAGTGACGTTGCTTTCCCTAAACATAAAATCTCTCGCCCACAAAATCACAAACACTACAGTTTACTTGATAGTTAGCTTCGAGACTGTTGTCCTCTGCTTCTTTAGGGTTTCAATCTTCTCACTTTCCCTTTTCAGATTAAGATGAGGTAAGCGCCACCAACTGTTTCAGATTTCTCCCCCCCCCCTCTCTCTCTCTCTCTCTGGGTGGATGTCATTTCTATTCCGATCCCCTGTGGTTTCGTTCATTTTCGGTCTTGCCACTGCTCTTTTGTCTTCTTAATTCTGTTCGACCAGTAGTTAGATCTGTTCCTGTGATTTATTTTTACTATTTGGTCTATTTCTCTAATGATTGACTCCGTTGTAGATGTTCCTGGCGTAGTTAGGGTTTATCTGTTTATTAAGTGTGGTACTGTGTTTTATGATTCCTATTTTGCTGTTGTGACATTAACACATGGATATTTGTTGTGTAATTGAGCATTAACAACTTCGTTTTCTACTTCTGAATTGTGTATTGTACATTTTGTTGTTCAGTCGTCATCCAGAGGTCAAATGGGCTCAGAGGGTGGACAAAGTTTTCATTACAGTGTCGTTGCCGGATTCTAAAAATGCGAAGGTTAATCTTGACCCAGAGGGAGTTTTCACCTTCTCCGCGAATGCTGGAGCAGATAGCAACCATTACGAATTGAAGTTGGATCTCCACGACAAGGTCAATGTGGAGGTCAGTGGATGTTCCTTTAGTTGTTGGATATCTTGGAATTTACTGTGACTTGATTAGAACTTTAAGATGTTCATTAGTGAATGCTCTCAATTTCCGCTATTGTTGTTGTACTTGCAAATGGTTCTAGCCTTGGAGTACTTGGTGGTATAATTCTCTCAAGTTTTCAGTTTTTGGTTAAATATATCCGCCTCACTGTTTGACGATGGATGTACGATTTATTCAATTTTCTTGACTTGTCTTTAAGTCGAAGAATCTTCTTTTAATTCTTCTTTGTTTTAATTAGAAATTTTATGTTCGCTAGTTAATTTATTGAGTCTGTGTGTTCTCTTCAGGAGAGCAAAATTAACATTGGGGTGAGGAACATATTCTGTATCTTGGAGAAGGCAGAGAAAGGTTGGTGGAAGAAGCTGTTGCGAGGAGATGGCAAAGCACCTCATTACGTTAAAGTAGATTGGGACAAATGGGTGGATGAAGATGACGACCAGGGTATTTATGCTCGTTCTTCTGTTCACTTTTCTTGTTACACAAAAAGACTTTCAACTTGATAAGTACCCATGCGCTTATCATTGTATTATGATGTTCTTTTCTTGTTTGTTTAGGTCTTGGAGACTTGGATCTGGGAGGGATGGATTTCTCGGTAGGCACTATCATATGAGTAAATTGGTTTTAACTCATTGGGTGATACCTTTGTTTTTAATGTCATGTTTCTTGTGCAGAATTTTGGTAACATGGGAGGTATGGGTGGTGATCCCGGGGAGTTTGATGACAGTGAAGATGAAGGTACAATTCTCATAGGAACTTAATTATCGCTTGTTTTACAATTATCGTATCTGTTGTTTTAAGACTTAGCAACTCCTTAGCTGCTGCAAACCTCAATTATGCTGTTTGATGTGTTACACTACAGCTGCAGACCAGGAGTTGTACAAGACAGAAGAGCAAGATGCTAAGAAGGAAGATACGGAAGAGAAAAAGTAAGGAGCGTCAAGCAAATGATGGTTAAAGGAGTAAAACCTGCCCGCTCTTTAATGTTGAACAATGATTACTTTACAGACTGTTGAAATGCCTTTTTTTAGCTTAAGTTAGAATGCTGTACTCTTGATGGTGATGCCATGGAGAGGATCTATCTAGGAGAGCACTGTTGCTGATTGTTTTGCAGTAACCCTTTTGTTATATCAAGGGTGAACTTGAATGTGTATCTGATTATTTTTTTGTTGATTGCCTAACATGCAAATGCGAGTCCGAAGAGTGAAAAATATGATCCATCCAGGACGAGTGTAGCTCTTGTTAAGAGAGTATTGATTTAAGGATTGCGTGGGAATTTAAAGTGACAAGTCTTAGAAATAAGATAAAAGATTTAATTATAAGAATTGAATAAAATTAAAGAATTTAAAATATGATTGAAAAAAGAAATTATAATTTTTATTAAGGAGGCTTGAGTTGACATTTTTGTTAAGGAGATTTAGATAAAAATTAATTAGTGTAACTTGTAATTCCTTCATAATTATTATACTATAATGACATTTAGTGTAACTTGTAAGTTGAGAAGCCACACTGGGGACAGTTGATATGTTGAGTTCATGCCTATTAGGAAATAGGAAGTCCAAATCTTTTCCGCTCCTCTTGAAGGACAAGTTTGAAAGGTAATTATGATAGAATTACAAGTTACACTAAATGTCATTATAGTATAATAATAATATTTTTATTTTTAATAATAAAATAAATAAATTATTTGAAGAATAAAACTTGAAATGATTTAGTATAATTTAGTATACAAATTTTATTAGAAATCTCAATTAAATAAATTAATTTTAAAAAAGAAATGAAAATAACCCATAAGAATTATGTTTATTTGTACTTCAATTGATTGGTAAAACTCAAGATATACGGAGAAGTGTTAAGTGATCGTTTCATCATAGTAGCTTAAGTTGTTGTGTAAGGTTAATTTAATTAGTTTTATATATTTACTAATACATCCCTTTAAGTAAAAATTTTTTAGACTTGAAACTTGCACAAACTCACTCTATTTTGAGCTAAATAATAAATAAGTGTTATAATTTAAACTCATAATTATTTGGTCACATAAACAATCACTTTTATACAATAACTTAAATTTTTAAGTATGAGATCAATTTAATTAATTTTATATATTACTGACAAAAAAGGCAAAAATGATTAATGTTCGGTCAACATGCCTTTGCGTGCGGGATAAAAGCCCTAAAACCCTGACTTCCCCAAAGAACCAACCAACAGAAACATGGACGATACAACAACGGAGATGGAGGTGGAGTTGGAGGTGGATGAAAAACATCTTGATCCAAACCCGAATCCCAAAAAGCGATTCGGACTCAGAAACACCATCCAAACGAACTTCGGAGACGACTACGTCTTCCAAATCACCGCCAAGTAAATAAACATCACTTGCTTCTCTTTGTATTACCGTATTTGGTAAATATTAACCAAGAAAGGTACTTTTTGGACGATTAGTTAGTGAGGTATCGAGTATGACGAGTGTTAGATTTTTAATTGGTTGAAGGGATGACTGGACTTCAATGGCTGTTTCTCTGTCGACGAACACTGTCAAGCTCTACTCTCCGGAGACAGGTCAGTATCAAGGAGAGTGTAGAGGTCACTCTAATACTGTCAACCATATCGCTTTTTCCAATTTGTCGACGCCTCATGTTTTGCATTCTTGCTCCTCCGATGGTACTATCAGAGCTTGGGACACTAGAATTTTCCAGGAGGTCGTTTCTCTCTCTCTCTCTGTCTCTATTTTTATATGCATCTGAATTTGTGGTTGTATAGTGGTCTGGATTGGTGAATTTGAAATGTACTTGTATACTTCAGGTTTCACGCATACCTGCTGGTTCTCAAGAGATCTTTAGTTTTTCCTTTGGTGGATCTAGCGAGAATCTTCTTGCCGCAGGGTGTCAATCGCAGGTTTGATATATAATCGATTTCATTCCCAAACTTTATGTATCTACTTCTTTGTGGATATATTAGTGATATCTTTAATCCAGATTGGATTCCAGAGATGCAGTGTGCTGTTGTTTCTTGTTTATTCTATTGTCTTGCAACATTTCTTTTGATTTGCTCCTCGGTTTATGTTAGATACTGTTCTGGGATTGGAGAAACAGGAAGCAAGTGGCCTGTTTGGAAGAATCTCACGTGGATGATGTCACTCAGGTCCAGATACTCGTTGAAATTTTATCTGTTTTATGTTACATATGTTTTTTTCATGACCAAGTGTACAGCTGGGAGGTGTTAGCATGCTTTTTCAATCTTTTGAATTGATTTGCACTGTTAGTTGTTGCGTTGAGAATATCTGTTACGGATGCAGGAGTTCCTGCTGAAAGTCCCAATTTCTCAGTAATTGTCGATAGATTGTATTATGCTCAATGTTTCCAACTTAACATTTCCTGATGAAGGATCCAGCTGTCCACCTTTAGCCATATCCCACTGGGCTAGATGCTCTACTGCAAACATGTAATTTTGAGATCTCTCATCCATGTGATAACACTTTTAGATCAAAGAAGATAGATATAAATGAAACTCACAAGTATCATACTATCCTGGAGAAGAATAAAAAAGAAAGCCAATATCATTCTTTGACTTGTGTGCATAGAATTTGACATGGTGATAGTCGACATGGCACACTTAATATGAATTCAGAGATGCAGCAAGGTAAACTATGTTCTTATGTCTGTCCCCACTGGATTGTTAGGTTACCTGCATTAGGAGAAACATAATTGAGCCATTGTCTTATTGAATACAAATAATTCCCAAGTTGTGCTCTGGGATGCTACTGCTTCTATTTAGAATGTCAATAGCAACATCGATTACCTGATTTAGAACCTCATCATATTTTCTTATTTTTGTTGATAGGTTCATTTTGTACCTGGCTATCAAAACAAGCTAGTTTCTGCTTCCGTTGATGGCTTGATGTGTATATTTAACACTAGTGGGGATATCAATGATGATGATCATCTGGAGTCAGTAAGTTCAAGCTTGTATTTCTCATTCAGTTCCATGTTTGCGTATGCCATATATCTCATAGCATTCTGATCTAGTATAGAAAAAAAAAAAAGACGGGTACATGTATTGTTTTACATCTATATGCTATTTTGATACATATAAGTCAATCACACATTAATTAGATCTAGAAACCAATAAAAAAATCTTTTTGTTCTTAAGCAGATGATTGGTATGTTTTCAGTGGCTGGAAAAAGCTATTTCTCTTTGATTTCTTTCTATGCATGAAGTGATTTGTTAGTGCATTATTTAACTTTATCCTTATCCTTTGAACAAGCAAGGTTTTCTATATTAGTTTCTTCACATGCATGGAACACATTTAATCAGGAACTCTTGTGATAGCACTTCCAAATTGCTGTAGGTGATTAATGTGGGAACTTCAATTGGAAAAGTTGGATTTTTTGGAGAGAATTACCAAAAGCTCTGGTGTTTGACACACATTGAAAGTTTAAGGTAAAATTAAACTTTTCTGGCTATTCTCAACAGAACAAGAATCTTATATTCTTTTATGTTCCTATATGAAATGTTAACAAATCCCAGTCTGGTCAAGACTGAATATTTACAATATAGGAATTTGGCCTAGTTGCACTTCACACTAGCAGTTTTATGCACGCATGTTGCCCTACGTGACAGCCTTTTGTTTGAGATGCACAATTGATATTAACTTCTTTTTCTCTTCCTTTCCAGCATTTGGGATTGGAAGAACTCAACAAATGAGGCTAACTTAGAAGAAGCCCGTTCTTTAGCCTCAGAGAGTTGGGCACTAAACCATGTATGATTTCTCCTGTAAAATCTCCAATGATAAACTCCTTATGTTCCTTGTCTTCGTTTGCAAATTTTACAGTTTGCTGTATCTGTGGGGGGCATCATAGGTTCTATTAGGAGGATACGTTTTGTTATCTATATAGGGGTATATTTTTGCATTATAATTTGTAGGTTTCAATCTTCCCCCTGGCTCTGGTAGCATGACGTAGTACTTGGCCTCTGCACATACTAATACGGTTCCAATCATATGTATGTGAGCTGTTGCTGGAATAACCCTATACCGCTAGACAATATTAACAGTTTTGAAAATTTTAACTGAACAATTCACCTTTTAAGATTTTTCATTTAGTATTATTTGACCTTTAAAATCTCTGGAGAACATATTCATTTCAAGTACAAATAGACAAACATGTTTCTCAACATCTCGAGTTCAAGATTTTATTGTCTAATATTCTTCAAGTTCTGTACATCAACTAGAGAGAGTGCAGCCATTACATTTTCATTAAAGTCGGATGCTTTATTCTTGTTATCAGTTGCATTTTTGGGTATGAATCTGTTACTATGAAGCACAAGTTGACAGTCCCTTTGTCCTTGGCAGGTTGATTATTTCGTTGATTGTCACAATCCAGGAGAAGGTGAATGTTTATGGGTAATTGGTGGCACCAATGATGGTGCCCTGGGTTATTTCCCAGTCAATTATAGGGGAGAGGAAGCAATAGGATCGGTAAAGGCAATTCTAATGGGTGGCCATAAGGGGGTTGTAAGAAGTGTATTGCATGCGCAAAGTCACGGCCTGTTTGGATGGACAGGCGGTGAAGATGGCCGTTTATGTTGCTGGTTGTCAGATGATTCTTCTGAGATTAACCGAGCTTGGATCTCAAGTTCATTGGTTATGAAATCACCCAAGAATCGCCAGAAAAATAGGCATAGTCCGTACTAATATTTCTATGCGTTATTACTTCAAATCTTGTACTTGTCAAGTACTGAATATTTGTTATGAAGTGCAAATACAAAGGTTTGGGAAATGCACCTCGTACGTTTAACATGGCTTCCTATTCCATTTTCCGTAAGGTATACGGGTGACTCCTCCATTTGATCATTCATGCATATATAGACCAAATTCAATATCAATGCCAGCAAGAATTTACACTGTTTCGCAAGGGATCTAGCTTTTAATTCGTAAAAGATACAAATGAAATATTCAGGCACGATAACGTTAAATCACACAACAGTAATGTCCAAAATCCATAAACTAGAAGCGTTAAACTCGACTACAAGCAGATCAGACTCTAGGGAAAGAAACCACAATCCCATATCATATGTTTGGTTTCTCCTATAATTAAAACTCAAAATCAACAATTGATTATGCAAAGTGATTGGCATTGGGCGCAAAATGCTTCATAACACTAGCAAACTTGCCGGAGTTTGGGGGAAAAAACTCATCCATCAGCCCCGTCCTCGCCCTGCACCTACCACCAAAATGAGAATGATCAATTTATTAACATTGACATGCGGCTGCAATAACTTTTAATCTGAAAAGGAGAAGTGCAAATGAATAAATACATAACATTGAAGTATTAACAGTTTCCTCCTATTCCTATATCAAATTACCTTTGCTCCCACCAGGCTTTCCACCTGGACCACCTTTTCCTCGGCCTCCACCCTTGGCAACTCCATTGTCAAGGCCTCGCCCAATGCCTTTTGCTGTCCTTCCACCAGCAACGTCCTCTCTACCTCTCCCCCTTCCACGCCCTCCTACACCAGGTGGCTTCCGATCTGAAATAGATAATTTACTTGTTAACTAGACCGCTTCAGCGTTGATAGACAGGAAAAAGAAAACCAGACTTGCTGGAACCTTTTTCTCAGAGTAAGCAAAAATGAAAGCAAAGAAGAGAAGGGAAGAATTAAAGCAAATAAAACTTGGAAGCACATACAGCATGACGAGCAAATTACTTGTAAGCCCAAAACAACGCAAGTGATAATATGAACTAAGAAATGTTCCTTTCAAGAAATAGTTGCATGTTATCGAACGCGAACATATTGCTAAACAAGGAAACTAACCTGCACGACTCTTGGTTTCTTCTTGCACTTTATCAATAACCTGTTATGTGAAAGCAAAAAGATTACATGCAGAATAGATTTTACAAGACAGAACACCATCTAGCACCAAAAAAGCCAACAATGTTGAAAATATGTACTTTGTACAAAAATCTTCTGCCACAATCAACATCATAGAAGGTAGCCGAAAACCCAAAAAAAATACAATTTCTATAGTCAAGCATGCATATCAATCACAAGTTCCATCAATTTAATGATCAGTGGCATCTAAGATGAACATTCAAGCAGGTGGTCTTTCTACTGTTTATATTACTTGAGAGAGAATGAGCGATTGGAATAAAAGACTATGCAGATGGTACACAAAACAATCAATAAATTCCAGCCTCGAAGCATTATCAGAACTTTTTATATTTTATAATAACATGATTTTTTTCCTCCAAAAATACAAAAGTTACTACTTCCATGTAGAACCTATTGCCACATGTTAACATCTAGTAAAGGAAATTACCTCATCAAGCACTCGAAGATACTTTATAGTATAGTATTTCCACGGATATAGCATTCAGGCATTCGCCAAAAACTGTTTCCATTCTACATCATAAGCCAGTTAAACTGTAAGCTAGTCCTCAACAACAAGACAAACTTACAAGAAATTCATGTAAATCAAAAGTATACGGTACTTTGGAGGTGCAGATAACTTCACGTAGGTGGATGTTCATCCAAGTATTACAATTGACCAAATGGCCATTGTAAGTCTCCCCATTTTTCAGTTCCAACAACTGCTACAAGATACAACCTCCAAGAATTACAAGCTGCAGAAAACATGACAAAGGGGGTAAACAGAGTCTGACGCAGTAAACCAATAGGGTAAACAGAGTCCACATGAAAGTCAATGCAATAATGGAGGATCTCTTACCATGGGATGGCCCTGTGCCTTCTTAAGAAGAGAAAGAGGCAGCTGCCGTAAGAAAGAAAAGAAATTCACAGTTTAGCCAAAGATGATCAAAGAGAACATAAACAAATTATTAGTACACGAAACTACAAAAAAACGATAAATGCATTCTTTATCAACCTGAGATTAAAACAAAAATTGTTCGAAACAACACGAAAAGCAGTAGAAAATCCAAACAACATTAAGAGACGCAACGAAAAAATCGAAAAGTTGGGATCTACCTGCGAGCAATAGTATGTAATATTAAATTTAGAGATTGCTCGTTAAACTAAATGGAGCAACTTGTCTCCTTCCATGTCACGATCTTTCATTACCCAATGTAACACTAGCATTTTCCCAAGAGTTAGTTTTAATTTACTGTTACGTTAACATTAGCATTTTCCCAAGAGAAAGAGGTCCTAAAACACATCTTATGACTTAAGGAAATTGATCCAATTACTATTAGCTTAATAAGCGACAAATAAATAAAAAACAATTAAAGAAAGCCGATCAAAAGGACTCATTGGAAGGTAGATTGTGTTTTGATTCAATCGGATTAGGTCAACATATATGAGCATTAAAGAATAGTTTAGTTTCAATTTAATTTTATAGTCTTAAGATTGATGCTTGATTTGAGTGATAAAACCTTGTGTATGATTTTAACATAAATCAAGTTACCGTTAAACTTTTCAAGTGGCTTAGTATTCCATTTTTTAATAAAAATGTGGAAAAATGAGAATAAATAAATTTATTCCGCTAACTTTATGCCAAGTAAAAAGATCAAAGTTAAGGATGGTGCCATTAGTCATTTAAAATAGCGACCTAATTGAACAAGTTATTCACGAAAAATGTTGCATCAAAAGGCTAGGA
>JAOSBP010000004.1:7177679-7191714 GCA_027563825.1 Erythroxylum mucronatum
GCTCCACTCTGCCAGCATAAGAGAGTGATTGCCCTTTCCAAGAATGAAGGTAACTTTCGACTTTATCCAGCAGCTCTAAGAATTGAGCTACCGAAACCTTCAACGGGGCCAATAGGATGCCCAAATATCGCACAGGAAACTCACCTAGGGGATACTCTGCCAACTGCCGGAGACAGTCTTTTTCATACCCTTCAACACCAGCAATGTAAATGTTGGACTTAGACACATTCACCTTCAAACCTGCCACCCGTTCCAGTTCATGAAGAGTAGCAATTAAGATACCCAAAGAAGGTCGATCACCTCTAGGAAAAAGCATGAGGTCATCTGCAAAAGCAAAGTGAGTAATGCCCAACCTCCTGCATTTTGGGTGATGGTTAAAAGGAAGAGATGCAGTAGTCTTCTTAAGGAGACGGGATAAGTACTCTAATCCAAGAAGGAAGAGCGTAGGGGACATGGGATCCCCTTGTCTAAGGCCCCGTCTGCCAGAAAACTTCCCAAACAGCGCCCCATTTATTGATAAGGAGAAAGAGGTAGACTGTACACATTCCATGACCCAGCCAGTAAAGCAGGAGGGGAAACCCAAAGTCAGCAACATCTGCTCAAGAAATTTCCAATCTAATGTATCATAGGCCTTGGTAATATCAACTTTCAACATACATCTCGGTGAAATTCTCTTCCGTGTGTACCCTCGTACCAGCTCCTGAGCAAGGAACACATTATCGAGCATTTTCCGCCCAGGGATGAAAGCTGCTTGAGCAGGGTCCACAATACTCCCCACCACCTTCAACATCCGATCATTCAGAATTTTTGTGATGACCTTATAAACGACATTAAGGCATGCAATTGGTCAGAAATTAGAAACCCGGAGAGCCGAGGAAGTCTTAGGGATGAGGGTAAGGATAACATGGTTGAGTTGTTTCAAAAGTCTACCTGAATGAAAGAATTCCTTTACCGCATCTATAACATCCACTCCTACCTTGTCCCATTGGTGAGTGAAGAAAGCTGAAGAAAACCTGTCTGGCCCTGGTGCTTTATTCTCCCCAATGGCAAACATTGCTGCTTTAATTTCTGCATCCTGTAAGGGGGCCTCCAAGAACCCCTTTGCTTGGTCATCCAACACCTTACCATTCCGCACAACTTCCTCATCAATGTTACTAAGGGTGGCCTCAGTCCCTAAAAGGTCTTGGTAGAACCGTAGACAGCAAGAAGCCACTTCATCCAAAGAAGAAGTCGTGGAACCATCCTCTTTGATAATATAGGCGATAGCATTCATTTTCCCACGCTTTTTCACAACTGCATGGAAGTACTTGGTACTTTTGTCGGACTCCATCAAATGGGTGCACTTTGCTTTTTGTTGGAAAAAGAGGCGTTTGGCATTCTGTAGGAAGTCTGCATGTTTTCGCTTGCAAATCATGTCTTGATTCAACACCATATCGGAAGGGTTAGCTAGGGCAGCCTTATAAGCTGCTTGGAAGTCCTCTAAGGCCTTGGCAGCTTTAGCTGTAATGTTACCGAAAGCAAGACTGTTGAGGGCTTTCAAAGGGGATTTAAGATTCTGCAGTTTCCTGCACAACTTAAATTGGGTAGAACCATAAACAACATCCTCCCACACTCTGGAAATAATGCTAAGAAATTGTGGATGTTGTAGCCACATATTAAAAAATTTAAAAGGCCGCTTCCCTTGGGGCTGCAACCGACTGAATTCAAGAATAACTGGACAATGATCAGAGTCAGTCCTCATAGCTAGAAACTGGGTAGAGCAGTGGAGGTCCATTGAATGCCATGCTTGATTTATGAGAACCCAATCAAGTTTGGACCATCGTGATGCGTTGTTCCAAGTGTAAAATTTCCCCTACTTGAGGCATCCTCCAACCCCATAGTAACTCGGAAACCTGTCAGATCTTGAAGGAAGTAAGCTGTGGGAGCACGGCAGCCTAGGCGCCCTCTCACGGAATAAACACAGTTGAAATCGCCCAAAATAACCCAAGGCTGTCTCAAATCCGGGTGGAGGTGGGTAAGATGCATCCACAACTCTTGTCTCTCCAAAACCGTATACAGTCCATACACAAAAGATGCAGAGAATGTGGTCTGGGAGATGTTACATTTCAGCTTAACATGGATGAATTGCGCTCCAATCTCAATGACAGTGCACTGGTAGAAGTGGGGATCCCAAATAAGGCACATCCGACCCCCCTGATAGAATCAAAATTATGGCAAAACTCCCAACCCCCAAAGCGACGTTGCATCAACGAGTTTAAACTCTCTACCGATAATTTAGTTTCAAGAAGGCCAACAAGTCTACATTTGTGCTGTCGTACAAGATCGACAACACTCTTTTGTCGCGAGGCCGTGTTGAGGCCTCGGATATTCCAACAAAGGAACGTCATGGTTTGGGTTGTGAAGGCTGAAGCCCCCTACCCGACTTTGTATTTCAGGCCCCCATGACACTGCAACTCTGTATCTGCCTTCCGGATGGGGTGCCCCCTAAAACGGATTCAGTTTTAGTTTCCCTGCCCTTGAGAGCACCTTTCAGTTTTAAACCAGAATCAGTAGACCGTGGAGTCATTTTACTCTCCTCGGCACGGATAAGATCTGAAGAATTGTGGGACAAATTCCCCTCTCCCCCAAGCAAAGGCTGCGGCATGCTCGGTGATTTGTCTAACTGGAGTTCGATTTCAGGGTGCATTACGAGAGCTTGCTGGGGAGCCATTAAATTGCTCTGTATAACAACGGCAACCGAATCTGGGAGGAGCATCGCTGGGTGCAGATGCCGGATCCACATAGGTAGAAGAAGGCACACCTGAATCCTGAACATTCGTAACAAATCCTGGATTGCAGCACAGTAGGTCTCCTGGACTAGCATCCATATTCCCTATACCCGCAACCAAAGAATCAACTATTGTGGTCTGATTTATGTCCCCCTCCACTAGCTGAAGGTCTTTAGCTTTCTGAGGTGATTTTGTTCCCTTTTTGGCAGGATGACTGCTAGGCGGCACCGCAGAAGTGTTGGCACCTACAGATGGTTGTCTAGGCTTCATTTTTTGCTTCTTTTTACACGCAAAGGGAGAGTGTCCAAAGAGTTACAAAAACAGCAAAACTCCGGGTACATCTCAAAGAGAACTGGTTGTTGGAAGGGCTCCCCTACGGGAAGTTGGACTTCGAAGCTGGTGACTGGAGGTTTGGAGACATCAACTTCCACCAATAGGCGAGCATAACCAAGCCTAGACTTCATACTCATGATATGATCAGTGCAGATGGGTTTACCGATTCTTGTGCCCAATTTCAACAGTCCCCGTTCAGTCCAAGCATCTAGCGGAACCCGTGGTAATTGAACCCAGATAGGAACCTTCATAAATTCCCGACAATCAAAAGTGAACCCAGGAGCAAGTTTTTTCAGCAGCAGGGTTTTACCGTATAGGACATAAGGGCCACCATGAAGTGGTTTGATGCTAGAAGAGGTGAATTTGAGAAGTTTATGGGGGTATATAATGATAGAATGAGTGTAGGAAACTTGGAAGAGGCTTAAAAGGGGGTTTTGGGTGACAGATGTCTGTTAAACGGACATCAGGTCCGTTTAACAGACCTTCTCGGGTGTAAAAACAACCTTGGGCTAGTGGATGTCCCATTTAACGGACCTTCTCGGATGAATTGGTGCTGTTTGGTAGATTCATGTCTGTTAAACAGACATGCAACATTCACGGGACAACTTTGGAAAATCACGATTTTGAGCATTTTAGAGGCAGAATCTTGCTTGGTGGTTTTCATGAAAGTTGTAGATCTCGAAGTCTTCTTTCAACGGGTCTAAAAACGAAAGCAATCAGAGATCTATAGTGAGAGTTATGATAATCGCGCCAACAGAGGTTCATTAGGAGTGAGGTCATAAACCATGGTTGATTCTTTTGACCATAACTCCTTTTCTAGACCTCCAAATAATTTGATTCTTGAGGCATTAGATTCCTAACACATTTTCCTATATATCTACAAAAAATTGTGGTAATTGGTGTTGAATTGAAAGAGTAGTGATCAAAGGAAACTGTGGGAGTCTATTGGGACAGTGTCAATAGGAGTAGTTTTACTGAACATACATTAATGTTTTGATCATATTTGGACCTATAGGATTCCAAATGAGATGGTTTTTGATCTGGAGTAAAGTAAAGAAATAGGGCTACAAATCATATGAAGAAGCCAAATCTTGATTCAATCTCTAAGATTTTCAATTTTTCGATGGAAATTGTGTATAGTACCCTGTTTTGGGATTAGAACAGTTTGAAAACGTTTGAGGTATATCTCTCAATATACTCAACCAAATTAGGTGATTTTGGTTCCAAGAGAAGGGTAAGACATAAAGGAACCCTTTCCTAGAAGAAAGCATGACTAAATTCTTCTGATTTTTATGTGAATAGTAGACCGAAAGTGTAACTTGGAAAAAGGGATGAGTTTTGTTATGGGAATGATTTTGTGATGTTTTAATACCCGGGATTGTCATGAACATGCATTGTACATCTTTCATTTCATTCATGTGCATTATGAAACACCTATGATTGTTAAATTGTGACGGATATGTATTTTATATAAATGGGTTATGCAGGCTAAAAGCCCGCATTCAGGCGTTCCCAAAAATTGGAAGCAAATGTTAATCTGGAGAGTATTGTGAGTAGACCTAGATGGCCTTACTTTATTTTTTGTTCGTTTATGTTATGAATTGAGTGATCATTGAATAGTTATGTTGATGTGATTGTGTATGTTGGGTTCCGGACAGGAGGTCCGATGAATATGAACATTGATTTGGATATTGAACTGCTATTGGAATTATGTGTATTCAATCTGATGATCAATGTGTTCTGAATGGGAATTTGCATATGAATAATGATGTGATATATGATTTGGTTATTAAATGTCGGACTCAGTTCCGAAAGAAAGTGTGATCATGCATGTGAATAAAAGATGTGAATTCTCAACTTTAACGTTGAATGCCGGACTAAGGTCCGATGATATGAGAAAGCTACTGAATGAGATGTGAAAGTGTGAATGGTGCATTTCATTGCATGAAAGCATGAGATATAATGGCAGTTATGACCAAAGTAGCCACCGAGCAGAGCTTCAAGCTCAACGTGTGAAAAAGAGCCTCGAGCTCAAATGTGATTCAGAGCTGCAGGCTCAACGTTTAATGAGCCCTATATGGGACAGTTATCAATGAGCCTTATATGGGACAGTTATCAATGAGCCCGATATCCAATGGATACGTACGGGACAGTTTAGGCACTCGGTCACAATAAAGTAACAAATGAAAAGTGATTCTCATGTACATTGCATATGTATAATGAAAAATGTGAATTATGATGCATGGTATGGATGATTAAATGTACTGAATGTGAAAAGTGAAATAAATAAGTGAATTATTTGTTATGTGATTGAGTGAGCCATCGATGATGGTTACTCACTGAGTTCGCAAAATTCACCCAAAATTTACAATAGTTTCAGGATCAGAAGGGTACCCGTTAAGCCAACAGGAGTATACTTGCAGCATTCAAGTGAAGGATAGGGATCGGGATCAGTTCGCGTTTGCATTGCATGTCTCTAATTTTGTATCGAATCATTTATATTCTACAACTTTTGTATAAAATTATATTTTTGAAATGACTAAGGTGTTTGTAATTGTGAAAGGGCCAATTGGCCATATGAGACTTTTATAAATTACTGTATGATTGAAAAGGGCTTATGCCCGATCTAATTATGGTCTTCCGCATATTGTGCTTTGTGATTTTTTTAAAAGAAAATAATATATCAATTTCTGATTAAGTGAGTGCTTTATCACACCACCCTCGCGGGGCATGGACTCAGATATCACCATCGATGTCAGGTTCGGGTCTTACGGGAGTGGAGTGCTACAATCACTTTCTTTTACTATTTATGGATAAAATGATTAAGATGTTGGACACGTATTCTATTGTTTCCTTGATGTGTATTCAGGATGTAATCAGATTTTTATCTATTTGGAATATTAAGAGAAGACCACGTTCATGTATCCTTATAGAATCTTGGTTATAGGCATTTGTCAATCTGTATCATTCAGATTATTCCTTTAAAAATTCAAATATGAATAAAACCATATCGCATGTACTTAATTATGTCCAATAATAACTAAAAGGACACGATCTCTTACATAAGAATGTACCATTCTATGTCATTTACAATAGACCTTTAGAAATTTAAACTTAAACATGTTTGACTATGCAATCATATAGTTAACTGTGTCTTAAAATACAAATAATGGACAATTTTCTATACGAACATGTGCCAATATGTATCCTATTGTCCCTCCAAAAATTCCAACATGAATATGGCTGGCATCATGAGCATATGGTTAACTTCGTCTAACAAATTTTTTTAATATATATAGTTTGGAATACAAGCATGTACCAATTTGTTTTCTTCACAATTTGCCTTTAGATAAGTGAGTATGTTACTAATCTATAAATAAATGATTTTTTTCATTAATGCATATTGTATATGATGTATATAGTTATAGAATAGTGTGAATTGATACCCGTTATTGTTTATAGCCAATCATGGTATTTACATATGTAAAGACAAGGTGTTGTTTATCTATAATGAATAATGGCATTTTTTGTACATGGACATAGTGTTACATGTATAGTTTCTTAGTATATTTTGGTTTCCATTTTAAAGCATAGGTGTTATCTATGAGTCATGAATGATGGTATGATTTTGGTACATAGGCATGGTATTGGATGTATAGTGTCCTGATACAGTTTGTATTCAGACTTGATTTTTTGGGCACTTAGTCAAGGTATTTTAATTTAAAAGTGTATTTGTTATTTATCTATACCGAATGATGATATTTTTTATACAAAGACATGGTATTGTATGTATAATATACTAATATAATTTATATTTAGACATGGTATTCTTTGCACTCAATCATGGTATTGTCATTTTTAAAGTGTTTTTGTTACTTTGCTGCAATGAATGATAGTATGAGTCTTTATACATAGGCGTGATATTAGATGTATAATATCCTAGTATCGTTTGTATTAAGGCATGATATTCTTTGTACTCAGTTATAATATACTTGATTTTAAATTGTATGTGTTACTTTTTTGTAATAAACTATGATATTTTTATATATAGGTGCGATATTGTTTGTCTAGTATCTGAATATTTTTTTTGAAAGATAAAATATTTCATTAATACTGTTTATGTAAAATACAAGGAAGCACAAAATCTAGGTTAGTACAAAAAAACTCATGATTGCTTGGAATTACAATTCCTAGTAATCAGGTTATACAAGGTGATTCAATCCAATGACCATCTCCTCCTCATCTTGGTAAATAAATTAGTTGTTATTCCTCTTGCTAACAAGCGCATCCTACTATGGAGTACAATTTCCTAGTAAACCTCCTATATACTTCTTCTTTTTTGTTTAAAAATCATGTTGTTTCTCTCTTTCCAAATGTTTTATATCATTGAGACCCAACTAATCTTGATTTCCTTGTAGTCAGCTTGATTCTACATTTTGACATTCCCCAACCAGTTAATAGTGTCCTCCCAGGATAATGATGGACTGATAATGTTCAGTATAGTCCGAATTCTTCTCCACATTTCCCCGGTAAATCTGCATTTCTTCATTAAATGCTCTAGACTTTCCATATCTATACCGTGCAGTTCATAACTTAGTGAATTGATTGAGAACTTCAGTATATCCTTTATAAGCAACCACCCCATTCACTCCCAACCAAAAGATGAAAGAGTGAGTTGGTTTGATGTCTAAATCCCTTATCAAATTTGTCCATCTAACCCTTATGTTTTGTTCCTTTTGTAGCATACCCTTGTAGACCTTTGTGCTAAAATTTCCAGATCTATGAGTGATCCACTGAATTGTATCTTCTTCATTCTCCTAACAGTCTGACATCTGGTATATTATGATATTTGAGCTTCTACCATTATGATAGGGTCGTATCCATTGATTGCTTCTGATGAACCTAATTACTTTGGTCTCTGCATTCACCGCCAACTTTAGATGTTACATCTCTTCCACTTTGTAAAAAGAACCCCATCAATGTCAATTATTGTACTAAAAATGTGTATTATCACCATTTCCAATCTTGTGAAGCACCAAGTTTTGCATCAACTGCCTTGTCTCTAGGATTTCCTTTAAAGTCTTTAACACGTCTTGCCTATGTTTCAATGCCTGAATGCTACTGCTTTTTATGAATGTGTTATGTATTCATTTCACCCATAGATCCTCCTTCTTGTTACACAACCACCACAAGCTTTTTGCCAAGCTACCTTTGCTGATCATCCTTGTTAAGCATATACCATCCCTCCCTGATCTTTAGGTTTGCATACTTTGCTCCAGTTTAACTTTACTTTGCTTCTGCCTTGACTTAAGTCATTCCATAAGAATTCCCTGATTATCTGTTAATTTCCTTGAGAATGCTCTTCAACAAAGATAAGTGATTAATTCAGTAGTTAGTGAGGTTACTCAATATTGAATGAGTTGAAGCCTTCCCCCATAGCTTAAGTATCTGTTGCTCCATTGGTTTATTCTTCCATTTATAGTGTCTAATAAAGGTTATCCCTTACATTTATCTTCTTCTAGGAAATTGGCACTGCTAGGTACTTTAGTGGTAAATTCCCTTATTTCAAACCCATCTTTGTGGCCTTTGAAGCTACATCTTTGTTAGAGGTGAATGATAAATAGAAAAAGCTTTTCAATGGGTTACTTCTCAAACTTGAAATCTCTTGAAACTCCTTCATTGTTTGCATAAAAAGATTTATAGAGTTTTTGTCATCCCTATAAAATAATAATAGGTCATCAACAAAAGCAAGGTGTGTGAGCTTTATACCGTTACATTTGTGGTGATATTGGAATTATGGATGAGTCCTTGTATTCTTAGCAAGGAGAGTAAAGAAAGCTTCCATGCATAGGACAAATAGGTAAGGGGATAGTGGATCTCTCTACCTTAAGCCCCCTAACATTTTTTAGTCTGGTAGGTGTCCCATTAACCAATATGCCTATTGTTGTTACACATTCTTTTATCCAATCTCTAAACAATGTTAGGCATCCTGCTACGTTTAGAGTGTTGAATAAAAAGCTCTAGTTAATAGAATCATAAGCCTTAGCTAGATCCATTTTTATTGTGCAATTCTTCCTTTTCCTCTTGGAACGGTATCCTTCCAGTAGTTCCTAGCAAAGTAAAATGTTAGTAGCCACTAACTTCCTCTCAAGAAAGCATTTTGTTCAGGACTAATAATCTCTCCGAGGCTCCTTTTTATCCTGTTTGCCAGAATCTTTGTAATTGTTTTATATACATAGGAGAGAGCGTATTGTTTAGAAATTGTCGAGTTGAATACATGCATGAACTTGACTTGAAGTTGCAGAAGATGGTGACTTGGAAGGGGAGCTAGTGCTACAGAAGATTACTGAAAGACAACAGCTTACACTAAGTAAAAGGTTTCGTTTCGCTCTGTTTTGGTAGAAACACATAATTTTACCGCAATACGAGTTCTACAAAGGTCTACTGGAGAATCTAAAGGGTTACAACAACTTGGATAAATAGTATTCTTATTCCATAAGCAAAATAATTAGTATGTACAAATTGAGGCACAGAAAACAATTAAGATTGAACACCAAACGAAAAAAAGAGGGGAGCATTCAGCTATACCACCCAGGTTGCCTGATTATAAATACTAATTGTTGAAGATTGAAGTTGTTTGGTTCAAAGTGAATAAATAAATAAAGAGTAAAAAACCTATGTATGCTACAAGCGGAGCCAGCAATGGACTTCCCATGCATACTGCTCATCATCAAAAGGCGGTACCTTTTCCCCTTTTACAGATTAGCAAAAGGCAATTGAATTGGCTGTACACAGATTCTTACTTTCTCTCTTCTCCTAATGTCTTCACTCTCCATTTCCTCCATTCTACATGAAATAGCTTAGCGATGACTTCTTTCTTGATCCTCCCTCGCCATATAAATCATTCCATTGCAGCAGCTCACTCATGCTGCCTGACTCTGACGATACGCTTGCACACACCTGCACCACAAATGCATTAGTTGTATATTCATCATCTTTTATGTCTGTGCTTAAACTAATTCCATAAATGAAACGAGGGAGACCTGATCATGGGCATATCTAAAATCCTCCATCTTGAGAGGCCGAATGTCCACACTGCTGTACAATTGAGGTAATGGTTTGTTCTCTGCTGATGCCACCGCTCTCTCCTAAAAATTTAGAAAAATCAGTGGGAACAACCATACACATTCCTACTATGCTGCATTTCAGAATCCAAAACATTTGCTACGAATTTCCAAGGAAATCCTTAAAAACTGCATGCTGGATTAAGCTACTTTTAACACCACATAATGGATCCATCACATTGTTCCAACTTTTATGCCTAATAATAGGACGAGAAAACCATAAAATAAGCTATTATAAAACAAGAATCAAAGTTAACGATTGTTACTACTAACCTTCTTTTCCTTTCCCAATATTTCTCGAATGGGACAATGTGCTGCAGTCACGCAAAGATTCTGACAAAATAAACAGCAAAAATATTCAGAATCTCGAAATGGAAAAAGTCACATATTAGAGAGATGGAACTGCAGGAAAGAGGGTAAAAGAAAAAACTTCTAACCTTCAAATCACTTCCCGAATAACCATCTGTCATATTTGCAACTGCTTCCAGATCGACATCAGGAGCCAAATCTTCTTTGGCCAGAATGACTTTCAGAATCTTTTCCCTGTTTGGTGCATCTGGCAAGTTGACCATCAATCTACAAACCCCATTTGTACAAGTCAATAATGTTGCTATTGCACTAGGTACAAGGAGAAAGAAACAGAGTAAGAATATGAGAAAAATAGAAAACCTCCTTGGAAGTCTCCTTATAACAGCCTCATCGAGGTCGAAAGGCCTATTTGTAGCAGCAAGGACCAATACTCGTTCTTTATCTTTTGTACGCAGACCATCCCAGTTCACCATGAACTCATTCTTCATTTTGCGCATAGCCTCATGTTCTCCTGGATTTTCTCGTCTTCCTAACATGCTATCCACCTAAAGCAAAAGGCCAATTGAGGAAATGAACATATCAGAGTGAATTAAAACATCAGACTCTAAAAGACACATGGACAAAAAATGAACAGAAATCTTGGCACTCTCATGGTGCATATGCAGTTTCCATTGGATTATATCTGCAGAATCACAGAAAATAACACAGAGAGGGGACATAAGAAACAACTAGAGAAGAATCAAAATGCTTATTATTTGAACAAACCTCGTCCACAAAAATCACGCTAGGAGTTACTTTGCTAGCCAAAGAGAATACCGCCTTTACATACTTCTCTCCTTCACCAAACCACTACAAACAAATAAATTTGTTTTTTAACGAGATCCAACAGCTAAAACCATAGGGAGGAAAAGCATAATCCATAAAATAAGCACCTTTGAAGTAATGCTAGACATGGAGATGTTTATGAAGTTCGCACCAGCCTCAGTTGCAACAGCTTTTGCCAGCATTGTTTTCCCCGTACCAGGAGGCCCAAAGAGCAATATTCCCTTACAAGGCTGTTAAAGAAAGCAAGTTACCATAAAATTATAGTACCTTTAGACAAGAAAAACAAGAAATATTAGCAAAGAAATGAACGGATATTAACCTTTGTCAGTTGCCCTTTTCCAAACAATTCAGGCCTTTGAAGAGGAAGCATTACAAGTTCCTTCAAGGTGTCCTTCACAGTTTCTAAGGCTCCTATGTCATCAAAAGTAACTCCTATCTCATTTGGAGGAATTACATCTGCTAGAAGCTTCTTCTCGAATTCATTCTCGGTGACAACATCCTGGAAATGGTTTTTACTTAATTTAGTACCAATTCAAATGACAATCCAAACAGAAAGGTACAGCTTATATCAGGTACAACTTCTTCCTAGATACAGCCGGCCAATTTACCTTGAGTGTTTTCTTCAAGCTCTTGTTTTCACTTTGTATACCCTGTAGAATGCTCAGACCATACCTGATACTGCAAGATAGGATAAAGAAAATAATATCAAGAAAAGATAAATCATGACTTCCAGGTTAATGATGATGGTGAAACTGGAGTAAATGAATAACCTGTCAGTAGATATCAAAAGTTTAGCATCTCCATTTGAGGTTGCAGAACAATGCATAGAGTGGTGGCTTAAAGCCCATCCGACTACTTTCTCAACATCTATTGAAACAGAAATATGACAGTGGCCAAAAGTCAATAACAATACCAGAAAAAGCTAAAATTGTAAACAAGACAGGCAAGATTCGAGATTCAAGAACACTGACTTTCAATAGCAAGTGCTTGATCTTTGATGCACAGAGTTTCAAGCTCAGGGCAACGTAAACCCACACGATCTAGTACCTGATATTTTTAAGGGTAATAAGTAAATACTTGTAACAAAAATCAATACGTTTTCCACAAATGATTTCATAAGTAAAAGTTCAGAACAATGATACATTCAGTTTATACTTACTGTACGAATGCTAACAATATTGGCCTGTGCTTTCAGAGTTTCAACATCCCGTTCCAACTGTTGCTTCCAATCCAAAAGTAAAGCTTCATCCTGCAAAGTTTCTCCAAACCAGAGGATCAGACATTGAAGGAAAGATACCAACTGTAATTAATTACCAACAAAGTGCAGGTCTTTACCTGAGGTAACTGTATCATCACTTTGTTAGGGAAAAGTCGAGAGAGCTGTTTCATTGTTTTGGATGTCTCTTTGCTCTTATCACCCAGTCTACCAAAATTATCCTGAAAAAGATAGTATGACCACAATTACGGTTATAATGAACAGCAACCAAGATATCGGCAAGTTTTTTCATTCTTTCTTGCTATAAATCACGTTAATTTATATTATTAACATGGTAACTCTGACACAAAAGGAGTACTTACTAGAAATTTTAATATATTCTTCAGTTACAGTGGAAAAGTCATAACTGAACAATATCATGTACCAAAAAAAAAAGAAGAATTCAACAAATTGCCTCAAGGTCTCATACTTGATGACAAAATGTACTGCAACTTTGAGTACATGCCCAATTTCAGGGATTGACTGAATCTCAAATCAAATCTAAGTTAAGTTCGTGGATTCATAAGAGCTTGATTTTTGGACAATTTACTGTACCTTCATTCAAGTTCAGTCATATCATGAGAAGGTCTGAGTTAAACCCAATATCGTCCAATTTCACAACCATTCCCATTTGTATATTACATAAGTGATCCCAATTACTGCACTTGAACACAAAAGTGCAATTCTGCCCCTAAGATGCTCAAATAACTGTAAGGTCAGAGTTAAACACTACTATCCTACTAGATACCACTAAGTGACATCCATGGACACTATAAATCATGTAAATGAAGGCAGAAGAACAGAGCCAATCGATTAACTTCTCAGTTTAAGAAAGATGAGGTCTATTAGGCTGATTACAAAGTTTAACGTACCGAGAAAGACAAGTCAAGCAAAGCAGTCTGGTTACTTCCAAACTTGGTGAACAAAAGACCACCAGGATGTGACTGCAAAACATCAAAAGGTCATCAAATATGTGAGGGCATTCTGTTAGGTGTGCTACACACCTAACAAACTCTACTTTGAGATAACAAATTAGCATCTAACATCAAGAAACCATAAGATATTACCTTTTCCTTGCGATTGTCCATCTGGGTATGGGAGCCAATCACAATTACCCTGTCCGGCAAATTTTCAAGTTTACTCTTTAAGCCAGAGTAGGTATCTTGAGTCCCCACAATGGACTTCTCTATATCTTTGAGAAACAATACCAAAGGAGTGCTTTTACTTTCATTTAAAATAACCTATAAATACCAAAATACTCCAAAGTTAGCACCAAAAGATTGGAAAACAAATTACCATTTAAGATTAGTTCCTTTAAAAGGAACAAGTACCTCAAAGAGTTCATTGATAGCAAGCCTGTCATCCTCACCACTCGAATTATCCAACTGAAGTGAATTAGCTGTAAAATAACAAAGTAAAAT
>JAOSBP010000004.1:7262591-7273013 GCA_027563825.1 Erythroxylum mucronatum
GGGTTGGGTGATCACAGATGGCCGTTGGTTACTCACTTTGTGGGTTGCAAGCCCTGTGGTAAGTTTGGAGACTACTCAGTCGAGAGATGTTTGAAGCAAATGGATCGAGCATTTAACTTTGGGGACAATCAGATACTTCAGATGTACGGGTTCACACATAAATCATTGGCTAGTAGAAGAGTAAAGAGAGTTCGAAATGAGACAGGCAATCCACTTGAGGTCAAAGATGAACTTGGTTTGCTTCATCCAACATTTAAAGCTTTTAAGGTATCCTCCTCAGTTGCTTAACTGGGCTGCCTTGATCACTCATATGTTACTAATTTGGAGTACAAGATGTTCCCTGTATTCTACGTAGTTGCTATTTTTGTCATGTGCTAGTCGCGGAGAGAGTATTCTTTTGTATCAGTGATAAAATATATTCTGTAAGGCTTCAAAACAGGTCATTTTTGTTTCCTACTTAGTGCTGTAATTTTGCTTAGATAATTATTTTCTTTCGCTACAGTAAGATGCGCCACTAGGTTTTTAGATCATGAATATATAACTCTTCTCGCTTCTCACTGAAGATGTAAGTTACTGGAATCATGATTGATGAACATAGTTGTTGTTATGTACCGAATTTTGAAATAAATTCAACGCAGATACGTTACAGCTTTGTTAATTCATGCTCTATGGGCAATGGTAGATTGTCTTAGGCTCTTAGTAAATCCATATAAAAGCCTTGCAGTTTAGTTTGTGTGGGTGATCAAACGCCTTGATTCGTGTATAGGTTTAGTTGGCAGGTTTAATTATCGAATTAGTTGTGTTTGGGAATATGTCTCACCTGCAATTGAGGAGATGCACTCATGAATACTTTGCCTGCTACTCATTTCACTTCCTAGTGTTGTACTCGCTTTCTAGTGTTGTAAGGGTTTTATCGGTTTTCCTGTGGCAAAACTAGTACTGCTGCATTGAACTTAAGGAAGTCAAGGATTCATATTGGAGTGTTCAAAGTTACTCCAGTATATATGTCTCCAGCAGATGATTCCAGTCTCTGGTTGTTTTGAAAGTGAGCGTTATAAGCTAATTTTTGTTCGTCGTAGCATCTATGGTAGACAAGTGTTGTAAATTTCCAATGATTTTCTGTGGAAGCGCTTTGCTCATGTTTGGATGTATATTGACAACCGAATAGCGTAATTGGCAACGGTTTCAATTGAACCTTTAGCATATATCTTGGAAATTAAGGTAGATATGGAGGAAGAAACAGTAAGGCCAGTTCAAACTTGAACCGAGTATGTTGGGCAGAAAGCTCTTTTTACCAGTGTCTTATCCTAACAGTCCAAACATCTCTGAAGCTGACAACAAGATTGAGTGCTAGCAGATGTGCTGCATAGTGGCGGTAAACCTTTAGTTTAAAGGGATTTGATTGGTGAATGTGGATGAGCTTATGATGTTTTACTGATTGTCTCTAACCCATGTGTGCCAGCCAGTAGAAACCTTGTCAATTGGTGCTGTTAGAACTTACAGCATCATGGACATTAAGCAAATAGCTGCCCGCGTTATGCCCCCATACGAACTTTCGAAGTAATCATTGTCGAACCCAGATTGCCCCTCTTGATAATTCCGGCAGAACTTGAAAAATTAGACTCAATTGCCTTCCAAATTTTACTTGAGAAAATATTCCATGATATATTCATACACCTGGATGTAGGCGGAGCATGTTCTGTGTCCAGCGTACTGTATTATTCCGACATTTCATACAAACCGGTTTCCACTATTGGTTTGAAGATAGATTCTAATTTTGACCATCGCCTTGACATAAGTTTCTGCCACAATTGGTGCCTAAATAGTGGCCTTTCATGTCATTAACTTGGCAGATACGACCTGCTATTGTTGTCCCCCCCTATTATTAATATGGTTTCACCCGAGTTTTGCAAGTAGTCACATGGATAACAAAAACGAGTTGCTTACAATACAATCCATTATGAAAATTTTATGAAAGATGATAAAAAGAATGTAAAGGTAATTCTATCTAGTGTATTAATCCAACTTCAATCTACAGCTGACAATACAATTACCAGAAAAGACAATAAATAACTGACAAACGGAGGATTAGTTCTTAAGACATAAGAACTAACCTTAGAAACATGTACACGACAAAATGAAGCCGTATTTACGTGTCGGACACATGTTTGTATCAGATACGCACGTGTTCGTGTCAGACACGTATTTAATACGGACACCCAGAAAGAGTGCATATATATGTTTTATATTTTTTGAGAGGGGCTTATAAAATATACGATATGTATAAACTATGAAGATATCGAAAGTTTTAAAACACAACAATCAATATATATTATATTATGAATTCTAATTTTTTTAATTTTTAATTTTATAATATATATATATATATACCGTGGCCGTGTTCACCAAATTTTAAAAATTGGTGTGCCCTGTGTCTGTGTCGTATTGCATATCCGTGTCCCTGCTTCTTAAGAACTAACGCAGCTTATCCGAATGAGATGTTTTTCAATCCTTTTTATTCAATTCTTACGGATTCTTTACAGCAGGATACTCCATCCTAGTCGGTAGAAATACTCCATGTACATGAACAAAACTGCAGATCACTAAAACGCCAAAAGTGAAAAAGAAAGCACAAAAGAGGGAAAAAGGGCCGGAACTCGAACTATGGATCTGGTCAACTATTGATCAACCAATACGTATACAAGACAACATTCATCTCTGACGACGCCTATATATATATTTTTCTTCAGACAGAAACAAGCTTTAGATTTACAATAGCCAAAAAGGCAGCCCATGCCAAACCCGGCTTAACTAAATCTCCAGCAATGGGGTTCACCTCTTTGAACTGGCGAGAACACCCAACAAGAGCTCCAAACATCGCCAAACACGCGACCAATCCAAGCCAACTGGCTCCAATCCAAAACGCAATAGGGTACCAAGCCAAACTCAATCCCAACTGAGCCAAGTAAAGCGTAAAAGCCGTCGGCTTCTTATGAAACCCACCCTCGGCCCAAACGAGCCAAGCCGAGAGACTCATCAAGAAAGTGGTGGCCATGCAGGTCATGTGCAGGACCCACAAAGGCGGAAACCAGAAGGGCCTCGATACGGCACCATAAGCAGCATTACTCGAGCCGAAGACGTAAATGTTAGCCATGGTTAAAGATAAAGGAACTGCCACCGCGATGGCCAATGATCTAACGCCGCGTTTTGCCATGGCCATCCTTTTGTCGCGCCTCGTTCTTACGCTGTGGCTTCTGTTCATCGTTGTGGTGTCTGTGGTAGAGTCGTCGTGGGTTTCTCGGGGACGCTGTCTGATGTTTTGAGAGGAATCCATCGAATAAAATTTAGAGAAGAGGGTAACGTGTATTGTGGGAGGAAATTGAGGTAGGGTTATTGTTTTTATGGGACAGAGCGTGTATTTCTGGATTATTTCATTTGTTTGTTTTGAGGAAGGCAGGAGAATGAGGAACAGGTGGACGGCTGAAATGGAGAGTAGCGGAAGGTGGATTGGCTGAGTTACACGTAGGTGAGGTGACCATAAAAGTCCCCTGGATCATCAAACCGACGTAATCTGATCTTTTCGGTAAGTTCATACTTGATCGGATATGTCGTCTAAGAAAACTGAACAGAAATGATGACAAGTGTCGTCGGCAATGTCTACTTCAGCTCGGGGAACTTTCGACCAACACGTGGCCGTTTGGAACATCCTTGTGGGGTCACCTCACGAAAGTGGATTTGGCGGGGAAAAAGGCTATTTCACCGAAACTCCAACCCTTAATCAATTTAATAAATCCTCATTTCATATAATTAATCAAAACTGTAATCAAATTAAAAGATACGATATTAAAAATTAACATAATGAATTGATTACTTAAATTTCATAATTATTGAATATAAAATTTTAATAATTAGTAGTTGTAAAATACAAAAAATATAATCAAACTCTAATCTCATAAAAATTGTAAATTGTGATGAACATGTTCGAGAATACAAAAACTACTACAATTTATCTCCTTTACCAAATTAAAAATAAAATAAAAAGAGAATTTTAAGATGAAAATTAAAATATATTAAAAATAAAACAAAAATAATTAAAAATGAAAAAAACAATGAACAATTAGTAAAAATATATAATTTTAGTATTGATTCTTTGAATTGATCAGTAAAGAAAAACCCTTATATATTTTTTAACAAGCTCTGACAACCTATTTCTTCTTACCCTTTTACTAACCAAAATAAACTAATTAATTAATTTTCTTAAACAACTCTAAACAAACTATTAGGATTTAATCTATTGACAACACTAAAAACTAAAGAAACTACCAATTCTAGCCGACATACACACAAGCTCAATTTATTTATACTAGATTATATATATATATCTATTTAACATGAGTCAAATATCCTATATTGAACTTTGTTATTTCACTACTAAATATTAGAAAAATTAAAAATTGTGGATTTAATCATTCTAATTAACAATATATTATTTTGATAATTGAACGATAGACCTTTTTGTTTTAATCAAACAAAATAATAATTTTAATAATCTCATAAGATAAGTAAATATTAACAAATAAAAGAGTAAAGAAGAACAATCAAATCTTAAAGAACCAAACTTCTATTAACCTTTAGTTAGGAAAAAAGAGTTTAGTACAATATAAAAGAAAGATAAAGAATGTAAATGGGGACGACCGCATATCCGCTATATAACCTCAAAATCTTACCTAATTTTCCTAAAAATAAGAGAAAAATGGTAAGACCAAGATTAATTCTAAAGAATCATTCTTTCATTTGGATCATCTTACCAAAACAAAGCCTACCTAATTAAAACTCTTAAATAATAATTGGGACTGTTGATTGTAGAAAGACTTGATCTATTTAATCACATTTATTTTTGAGAGTGGTATATATTGATTAAGGCATGGGCGTACCTTATGCTCATATCTCTTTTGGAATTTCTTTTATGGGATTTCATGCTTTTCTAAAATTTGCATCTTTATTCTTTGCTAAATCTCCTCTTTTAAGTACATTATATAGTTATAATCAATAATTACAATCATTTCATCAATTAAAACATATGATGAAATATATGTATTCATACTATTAATAACTCTGATTGTAATAAAAGTGATGGCTAATATAGAATATTAAAACCAAACAATGTACCATATATATGTATATCTTAAAAAGGGAGCAATATCTAACCTTGACTTTTGAGTGCATATTAGACAAACTTTTGAAATTTGCTCTAGGTATATTATTTAGTAAATCGAATTAGTATTAGTAGGATTTCACGTATATTGTACTTATACACATCAAGGATTTGAAGATTGTTTAAACATAACTCTACTGCCAACTAAAACATCTTTAAGGGCAATGTTATATCATTATTCATTATTGGGCAACCTATTTTCTAAAAGGGATATTTTTAACCTTAACGTTTGTACTATAATATAAGTCAATTTTTAATGTTTTAGAGCATTTAAAAAGAATTTTATTTTTTAAATTGTTCAAATTTAAACCTAAATTGAAAAACCTTTAATAAGGTTATGTTTGTCAATTAAGTGCCACATCATTGTCTTTTTTATTTTTATTATTTGTATGAAATTCACACTTTCACGTAAAAGTCATATGACACTATATATCCCACTTATTTAAATTAAACATGAATTGTCATTAACTAAATTATATTTAATTTTAAAATAATTTTATTTAACCTTAATTAGTCTTAATTAGAAAATCTAGCCATCACTTTCTAACATAGCTGTCTCTACCCTTAATTATATTTTCGCCAAAGTTCGTCATGTTCTAATCATTTTCTAGAATAACAATGTATGACTCAGATGTTTGTATTATGGGTGTGTGAGTTTGGAGCTCTATTCTTCTTTGCTTATCATGTGGATTATTCCTGCTGAATCTAATAAAAAAACTTTGGTGAACTTAGAAGAATGTTTCTCACTTTTAGTATTGGTTGATATAACGTCAAAAAATGCTTCTTATTGATGGCTAGGCCAAAAGTTGACATGATGGTTTCTATAAAAAGAAAGTTTTTCTTCAAAGAGTTTTTATACTATCTTGAAGTGTAGTGGGAAGCGGGTTTGTGTTTAGAATAATGCTTAAAATGAGAAGATGAAAGGATTTATTTGGTCGATGATGGAGAAGGATTTCTCTGAAAAGGATTTAGATGTAGAAATGTTGATTAAATGATAAAATGCTTTAATGAAAGAAAGAGATACAACAAATATGAAAATCAAGAGGGAAAGTGAGAGAGGTGTAAGTAGAAAGGAGAAATAAGACGTGTGAATGCAGAATGAAAGAGGTGTGATGAACCTTTCTATGGAGAAGAAGATGTTATAACTTTTCAACCTTTTCCTACATTTTTATTTGGATTATTTAAAGTTAATTAAGATTAATTTAAGGTTTATTAGGGCTATCTAAATTTAAGGATCATTGAAATAATATTCAAATTTTAATTTAAGAGAGTAGGATTTATAGTGCTAGGTGGTAATGTGAATCTTATATTTGTGTAACCTATTAATATAGGCTTTTCATTTTCAAAACTAAGACTCAAGTCGAAAGTACCTTGGAGATATCTCATGATCTACTTCACAACATTCCAATTCTCTCTTCCCAGATTTGAGAGAAATCTATTGGCCATACCAATGTTTGGCTTTGTGCATATTATGATATATATCAAACTTCCTACTGCTGAGGAGTAAGGTATCATCTATGCTTTTGTAGAAGGGTTGTGTTTACTGCTTAACTTAAAGTGGGATACAAGACAGGAATTAGCCACTTTAGCGTTTTTCATGTTAAATCTTTGAAGCACCTTTTGAATGTATTTTTCTTGAGACAGATATGACCTCTTTGTACTTTTGTCTCGAGTAATCCTTATACCAAGAATATGATTTGCTGACCCCAATTTTTTCATAGCAAAAGACATGCTCAACTACTTTGTCAACTTGTCAATTCTGGTAATACTTTTGTGAATAATCAACATATCATCAACATAGAGCAGTTAAATAATGAAATCATCCATAGAAAATTTCTATATGAAAATACAATTATTAGAAGTCATTTTCTTATATCCTTGCACCATTGTCTCGGTACTTGCTTTAAGCCATAAAGACTTTTCTTTAGCCTACACGCATAATCTTCTTTCCCCTTAACTTTGAAACCCTCTGATTGCTCCATATAGATCTCGTCCTCCAAATGACCATGAAGGAAAGCAGTTTTCATATCTATCCTCTCAACTTCTAGATCAAGACTAGCATCTATAAGCTGAGGATAACTTAAATGGATGACATCTTCACTATTGGTGAGAATATTTCATTGAAATCAACACCCTTTTTCTGACTGAATCCCTTGACCACTAGCATGGCATGTATCGTGGCTATGACAGGTATTCTTCATGTTTTAATTCACTAGGTCAAAGGTGTGATTCTCAATGAGTGACTCCATCTCTTCTTCCATTGTTCAACCTACTGCTGCTTGTGTTCATCTTCCGTAGCTTCTTCATAATTCTTAGGTTATCCCCCGTTAGTGAGTAACATATACTCATTTGGAGAGTATTGAGTATAAGGTCTTTTGTCTTTATCAGACCTTCTGAGTGGAGCTGGATCCTCTGTTTCCTGTGCTTGGTCATCATCACCATCATCAGCCTCTACTAGTAAAGGAACATCCTTATCAACTACATCCTGTTGAGTATTCTCCTTAACATTCTTGTATGTTGGTACCTTGCTAACTAGATCCAAATCCATCATATCACCAAAATCTTTGGGCGTTGCATCTTTTGCCTTTCGGAAATCCTTGATGGTCTCATCTTTCACGAACACAACATCCTGGCTTCGAATAAGCTTCTTACTAACCGGATCATAAAGTATATAACCAAAGTCATTAAGGCCATAACCTAAAAAGATGCATTGTTTTATCTTATCATCAAGTTTGGATCTCTCGTATTTGGGTATGTGTATGAAAGCCTTTCATCCAAAGACACGAAGATGATCATATCTAACATCTTTCCTTGACCAGACTCTATTAGGCACATCATACTGCAATGGAACAGAGGGTGAGAGATTCACCACATGCACTGCTGTATTCAATGTCTCACCACAAAATTATTTTGGTAACTTATCTTGTGATAATAAGCATCAGTCTCTCTCCTTCAGAGTTCTATTCATCCTTTCTACAAAACCATTCAATTGTGGTGTCTTTGACGGTGTCTTCTGATATCGAATGCCTTGCTATTTACAATACTGATTAAATGGACTAGAATACTCTCCCACATTATCAGTCCAGATGCATTTCGGTTTCTTCCTTATCTCTCTTTCGACTGAAGCTTGAAATTTTTTGAAGACATTTAACACCTGATCCTTCAACTTCAAGGTGTAAGCCTAGACTTCCTTGAGTGATCATCAATAAAAGTCACGAAGTAGAGAGGATTACTAAGTGGCTTTGTCTTCATTGGACAACATACGTCAGAATGTACCAAATCAAGTACATTTGGTTTTCTAAAGGGAGGTGAACTCTTGAAAGCAACTCGATTCTGCTTTCCTACTAGGCAATGAACACACTTTTTGAGAAATGTGCTCTTGACACCAAATAGATGTCCCCTCTTAGCTAACACTGTTAAACCCTTCTCACTCATGTGGCTAAGTCTTTTTTGCCACAACTCAGTTGCATCTAAATCTTCCATAGCATTGTTACTGGGAGTGATGGCTTGCATCATGTACAATGTCTCCTGCTTCTTACCCTTAGCTATAATTATGGAACCTTTGGTAAGTTTCCATAAATTTTTTTGGAATGTGTTGTAAAACCCTTCATCGTCAAGTTTTCCCACAAATATGATACTGAATATGATGTTTGGAATATGTTTGGCATTTTTTAGTACTAATCTCATGCGGTTATTGGTCTCTAAGCAAATGTCTCCAATGCCAATGGCGTATGTGCAAAGCCATTATTTCCCATCTTCACACGCCCATAATCTCTGGATGTATAAGATGTGAATAGTGCTTGTTGAGCAATCGTGTGAGTTGAGGTGCTACTATCAGTTACCCAACTCTTTTCTTCTCGCAGAATACTAATCTCCTCATCACATATCACAAGTAGATCCTCAATGACGGTAATTTGATCTTGACTGTTGACATCATTCTTCTCTGGTTCCTAATTCCTCTTGCCTTCTCTTTTTTTCTTCCGACAGTTCTTCTGTATATGACCTTTTCCACCACAATAGAAGCATTTAATGTTGGCAGATTTGTTGGGCCTACTCTTAGATCTGCCTCTTTGGCTTAGACCTCTACTTTACTTCTCCCCCTTGTCTTTGTGATTAAGACATTAGACTCGAGAGATGAGCCATGAGTCTCTCTTCTAGAGTCCTCTTTCAAAAGGTTACTTTTAACCTTTTCCATCGAGACTACACATTCAAAGGCTGCGTTGAAGATCATTATTCTGAATGTCTCCTAGTAACTCAGTAAGGATCCTAAAAGCCATAATCCGAGCAGCTTATCATCATAAGTGAGCCACATGGTGGTCATCTGATTAATGATACCTTGATAAGGATTTAAATGATCGGTCATCGGTGTTCTATCTCAGTATCTCAAGTCTATGAGTTGTTTAATCAAGAACTTTTTGTTGTTGTCGGGCTTTCAAGCATAAAGGCTTGTTAGAGAAGTGCTCTAAATGTAATCACCTTTAACACATATTGTACAAATCTTTATCATTAATAAAAGGCATTTTCGTTAATTTGATGTTCATATTTTTTATAAATTGATAATGATCTTAAATCAAATTAATGAAGTCCTTGATACATTATATAACATGAAGGAAATCATGATGAGATCATAATAATGAGATTCCTATCATGTGTAATTATGTTAGTATCTAAATTATCCCTAGTCATAAGATTAATGAGACGGGACATTATTAACCCGAACAGACTAACACATGTTATATTCCTTGATTGGGTCAAGCAGTGGATCTCATAAGTTATAAACATGAGTTGTTTAGAGTTAACATGTAGATGTTTACTAAGAGTAGTAAGTACATTAGCTGAACTGCCATGAGATAATCATATGGATAATCTATTATAGTTCTATTCTAGTGTCAATGATAGTCTCATCATCGCAATGGTAAAAATATCCTTAGACTTGAGGTGTTCAAGGATATTTTGGATACTAATCATATACTTGGACTCCATTCCTTGTTGTCTCTCATAGATTGCTCATTGGGTACAACTTGAGGTATTCAAAGGTAATTGAGTAGCCAATAAAGGATTCACCACTCCTGATAGAAGGAGATGATACCCACGACCTCTTGTCGGAGTCATTACTTAGGAATATCTGGTCAGAGTGGAAATGTCATGAAGATAGTCTTCAGTGGCATATCCAATTGAGTAATGAGCCTTGGGGGACAAGAACTAAC
>JAOSBP010000004.1:7276368-7289163 GCA_027563825.1 Erythroxylum mucronatum
TGGACACATGAAAAAGTCATGTATCTGAGCCAATTCTGGGGTCAATGCCAACCTATAAGCTCGTGGTCCAATCCTCTCAAGAATTTCATAGGGACCCACATATCTCAGACTCAACTTGCCCTTCTTGTCAAACCCCATTACTTCTTTCCAAGGAGACGTCTTAAGAAACACTTTCTCACCGACTTCATACTCCATCTCCTTTCGGTGTGCATCAATATAGCTCTTCTTTCTATCCTGAGCTGCCTTAAGTCGTTGCTTGACTAAGTTGACCATGTCGACTGTCATCTCAACCAATTCTGGTCCTATCAGTTTCCTTTCTCCTTCTTCATCCCAGCATATCGGAGTTCTACACCTTCTTCCATATAGTGCTTCATAAGGAGCTATCTGAATGCTCAAATGGTACGAATTATTGTAAGCAAATTCGACCAATGGCAATTGCTCATCCCAAGCTCCTTTGAAATCCATCACACATGCCCTGAGTATTCCCTCAAGTGTCCGAATGGTCCTCTCAGATTGACTATCTGTCTTGGGATGAAAAGCAATACTAAAATTCAACTTGGTTCCTAAAGCTTCTTGCAAGTTTCCCCAGAATCTTGAAGTAAACCTAGGGTCTCTATTGGAAACTATGGAATCTAGTCTATGTAATCTCACTATCTCATCAACATACTTATTTTCTAGCACATGCAAAGAATGAGTTTGTTTGATTGCCAGAAAATGGGCTGACTTCGTCAACCAATCAATAATAACCCATATGGCATCATGCTTCCTACTGGCCTTGGGTAAACCCATCAGAAAATCCATGGTTACTCTTTGCCACTTCCACTCAGGAATGGAAAATGGCCTTAACTTGCCTGAAGGTTCCTAATGATCAGCCTTGACTTGCTGACACACTAGACACTTACTTGCATATTCTGCTACATCCCTCTTCATGCCTTTCCACCAAAAATGCTCTCTCAAATCCCTATACATCCTAGTGCTTTCTGGGTGTATGGCATAAGGCACATTGTGTGCCTCATCTAGTATCTCATCCTTCACCTCCTTGACATTCAAAATACAGAGTCTGTTCCCTACCATCATAAGTACATCATCCCTCACTACTACTTCAGACGTCTTGCCATTTTGAATTTCTCTCATCATTCACCTCCTTGACATTCGAAATACAGAGTCTGTTCCCTACCATCATAAGTCCATCATCTCTCACCACTACTTCAGACTTCTTCCCATTCTGAATTTCTTCTCGAAGCTTGCTTAATTCTACATCCTGAGCTTGTAACTCCCTAACCTTCTCTCTGAGTGTTGGTCTTACTCTGAAGTTAGTAAGAATGCAATTCGGTTCCTCCTGTTTCAAGTTTATCTTCAGCTTAGCCATCTCTTCCAACAATGGAAAATAAAATGTCCGAACATAGGCTATTGATGATTTTCTACTTAAGGCATCTGCCACTGCATTTGCCTTCCCTAGATGGTACTCAATCATCAAATCATAATCCTTGAGCAACTCAATCCACCTTCTCTGTCTTAAATTCAGTTCTTTCTGACTCAACAGATATTTGAGACTTTAGTGATCTGTAAAAATCCTCATCTGTACCCCATACAAATAATGTCTCCAAATCTTTAAGGCAAAAATCACTGTTGCCAATTCCAAATCATGGGTCGGATAATTCAACTCATAAGGTTTCAATTGCCGTGAAGCATAAGCTATCACCCTGTCTCCCTGCATCAACACACATCCCAAACCTTTCTTAAAGCATCACTATACACTGTATAACCCTCATCTCCAGTAGGCAAAATCAAAACTGGGGCATTTGTTAATCTGCGCTTGAGCTCCTCAAAACTTTTCTGACATTCCTCACTCTAGATAAATTTCTGATTCTTCCTTAATAACTTAGTCAATGGAGCAGCTATCATGGAGAATCCTTCCACAAACCTCCTATAATAACCTGCCAGACCTAAAAAACTCCTCTCCTCTGTCACTGTCTTACGTGCATGCCAATTAACCACTGCTTCAACCTTCCTCGAATCAACATGTACCCCATCTTTTGAAATCACATGTCCAAGGAAAATCACTTCGTAAAGCCAAAATTCACATTTGCTGAATTTGGCATAAAGTTTCCTCTCCCTCAATGTCTGCAACATAATCCTAAGTGCTCCTCATGTTCCCCTTCACTCTTAGAATACACCAGAATGTTATCTATAAACAATATAACAAACTGATCCAGATACTTCTTGAAGACCCTATTCATAAGATCCATAAAAGCAGCTGGAGCATTGGTCAAACCAATTGGCATGACTAGGAACTCGTAATGCCCATAACGAGTCCTGAAGACTGTCTTGTTTACATCAGACTCCTTGATTCTGAGTTGATGATAACCTGACTTGCGATCAATCTTTGAAAATACCTTTTCTCCCTGCAATTGGTCAAATAGATCATTTATTCGGGGCAAAGGATACTTGTTCTTAATAGTCACCTTGTTGAGTCTCCGATAATCAATACACATCCGCCATGCTCCATCCTTCTTCTTAACAAACAAAACTGGCACTCCCTAAGGTGACGAACTTGATCTTATGTACCCCTTCTCCAACAGTTCCTCCAATTATTCCTTAAGCTCCTTCAACTCAGCTGGAGCCATTCTATAAGGTGGTATCAAAATAGGCGCGGTACCAGGAATCAAGTCAATGGCAAACTCGATTTCCCTTACTTGTGGCAAACCAGGTAAGTCCTCCGGGAACACATCTAGAAACTCCCTCACAATTGAAATATCCTCTAACTTCCCTTCATTCACATCAATATCCACAACATGCGCCAAGAAGGCTTCACAATCCTTTCCCATCATTCTGTCAGCTAGCAAAGCCGAAATAATTCTTGGCGATGGTGTTTTCTTGTCCCCTCTGAAAATCACCTTCTCACCATTGCCTAGATCAAATTTCACCTCTTAAGGCCACAATCCAACTTCACATGATACTTCTCCATGGCATCCATTCTAAGTATAAAATCTAAGCCTTTTAGGTCTAGAGGTAGGAGGTCAACTACTAGTCTAGCACCCTCAATAAAGAGTTCACAACCCCTATATACTTGACTGATTACCACATTCCTCCCTAGAGGTGTACTAACAAGCAAAGGACTATTCAAAGGCACTGAATTCATACCATGCAAAATCATACTTGCAAAAACAAAAGAATGCGTGGAACCAGAATCAATTAGTAAATATACTGCTGAATCAAATAAATGACCCATACCCGTGACAACCTCAGGTGCGGCTACAGCTTCCTCTCTAGTCATGGCAAACACCCTTGCCAGCACCTGACCCCTTTGCCTTCCTAGAGGAATAGCCTTCTTTGCAGTTCCAGAACTGCCTACCTTAGTGACTGGCCTAGTTCCTACTATTTCTGCTCTCCTCGGGACTTGGAACATGCTACCCCTCTTGTTTCGGTACCTGAGGACAGTCCTTAATCATATATCCCTTCCCTCCACATCAAAAACATGCTCCAAGTAACCTGAAGCACTCCCCCTTATGAAACTTTCCACAATACTCACATTGGGGGTTTGTATACCGGCTCCTCTCCACCCTTCTATTTCCTCCTACTGTTGAGGCTTGCACTGATACTGCCCTTGCTTGCTTGTTCTTAGCAGAGGCACTACTCCCTACCTCACTCTATGTATGAAAACTCTTCATACTCCTCTCAGGCATTGGAGCACTCATTCCCTTCTTAGAAGACGGCTCCCAGTTCATCCTCTTCTTATTCGCTTCATATCTTATGTTCTCTAGTTTCTCAACCGAAAGTGTAGCATCTACCAACTACTGGTAGTCACAGAAATTGTGGATCAAGACTTTCTCCTTAATCCCCAAATGAAGCCCTCTTTTAAACTTACGGCACTTGTCCTCCTCATTTGCCACAATATTGGCTGCATATCGGGAAAGCTGAGTGAATTTCAACTCATACTCACTTACACTCATGTCCCTCTGTGTGAGATTCAGAAACTTCCTGGCCTTCTCTTGGACATAAACCCTCGAGAAGTACATCCTCCTGAAAGCTTCCAAAAAGTCTCTCCATGTTAGTACCGGTGGTAAGACCTGACTATGGGGTACTGACTCCCACCAATGAAGTGCATCCCTCTATAGCAAACTCACTGCATAATCTAATTTCTCCTCATCTGAGCACTTCATCTTAAGCAGGACTCTCTCGGTCCTCTTCAACCATGCTTCAGGCTCTTCCATATTTGTAGTTCCGTTGAAATCCACAGCCCCATACTTGCGGAGCTTATCATACTACCCACTTCTCTCCACTGGAGATTGCATCGAAACTTGAGACCCTTGACCCATGGCATATGTGAAAGCCTGAGCGAAGGCTTGAAAGAACTGCGGATCCATAAGGTTTGCTTGAGGCATAGGAGGAGGTGGTGGAGGCATTTCCTGTTGCATACTAGGTGCCTTAAAATTCGGAGCAGAATGTGTCTCCGCATCCTACGGGACATAGGATTCATCCATGCTCCCTTGGCGAGAGCGAGATCGAGCCATGGCTCCTCGAGTTTTCTTTCGAGGCGGCATTTTCACTCCTTCAAATAAAACCATTAAAAACCTTTATTTCATGCAAAAGAATTTTCAAAATATGCAAAACAGTTCAAATCGTATAAAACAAGTACAAATCGTGTTAAATATTTTAAAACAATGCAAGCTGTTCATTTAAAACAATGCATATTCATTTCATGTCTTAAACTACCCACTTCATACCTATGATACTCCTAAACTAGTTTCAACTTGGACCTAAACCTAGTTGCTCTGATACCATAATATGTTGGGACCTCATTTCCGGAGCCCAACATCGGACATGAGATCATGAAACTTGAGCGTGGAGGGAGGCTTAGAAATTGAAAACGTAGAAGAAAATCCTTTGCAAGTAAAGAGGGACCACTGCGGCGAACATATGTTTTGCTGCGACAGACATATGGGGAAAATCTCCTGGAACCTTCAGGAATTTTATGTTGCGGCGAGTGATTTAACTTTCGCCGCGAAGAACTCATCATGCCAACGAAAATAAAAAGCTTCGTGTCAATTTCGCCGCGGCGAACTCTTGTCCTCACCGTGGCGAAAACCCCTAAAGCAGAACCCAAAACCTCTTGCAACCTACCTTATTTAATACAAACATAAATCCTTTCAACCACCCTCATTCATTCAATCCTAAGGACAAAAATACACATAAACATGAACACAAACTACTTCCCAAAACCTTAACCTCATTTGAACATCCAATGCAATGTGAAACTTAGAAGTGGTCATAAACAATCCCAAAATACATTCCATTCATATTAATAGGCAAAAATCTTTACAAAGCTTTAATGGCATTTCAAGCCATAATACATCATCTGAGTTTGAGAACCAAAAAAAAATACAAAATACACTTAAACTAGTAAAGCTTGAAATGCGGCTAAAGCTTTGAATTCTCAAAAATCTAACTTAAAAAAATACAAAAGTATGACAATTTGGAGTGATGTCGTAACTCTTGACCTACTCGATCTCTTGCTCATCACCTGAATAGGGGGAGGAGAATGAGGGTGAGCTTAAAGTTCGTGGGTAACAATTTTATAACTAGTAACAAGAAAAACCATTGAAATACTTATCTCTATTATAACAAAAATTCTCATTGAAAACACATAGCACACATTTCTCAAATTCTCAATAATGCAAATCAAGTATGCATCAATCTTGTCAACATGTCATGAGCACATAAGCACATAAAAATGGTCTGGAAGGTCCATAAACAGAATGAACTAACACATTCCTATAAAATGGTCCTGTGTAGTCGTGAACAGAACGAACTAACACAATTCCACGTAGTGGTTTCGTGTAGTCGTGAACATGAGGGAGTCCATGAAGGAGCTCCATGTCACTAGCGGGTAGGCGGGAGAAGCCTTTAGTCAAAGTGCACTTAACAATAGAATGGACCAAACCAAACCCACATAACATGTATTTCATTATCTTGTAAGCTTGTTGCCCAAAATGACACATTTCCAAAACTTGATCTTTTTCGAACATAGTATCTTTTCAAAAAAATCATTTTCATATTCTTTTCATAAATCATCAACACAATAAGCTCATACCAAACAAATAAAACTTTTTTTCAAAGCATTTAAAGAGTTATAATGTATATTCATGAAGTAGTTGACCTCATTTATTTCCATCATTTAGAAATCAGAAAGTTATACCTAAACAATTTGGACTATTTCTTATGATGAAACAAAAATTTAGTGCTCAACTTCCATCAAAAAATGGAAATTTTTAGAGACTGAATTTAGACTCTATTCTTTCATATAATTTGTATCCCTATGTCCCTGGTTTACACCAAATCAAAAATCACTCAATTTGGACATCTATAGAAAAAGTTATGCCCAAAATACCAAAACATGTCTGTGCAGGAAAAATGGAGTTCGTCGCGGCGAACTTTCCAGAAACCCATTCCGAAGACATGTTTTTAGACATTCTTCATCTTTTTACTTCCTATCTTTCACATATAATCTATCTTAACCCTAAAACACCTCTTCTACTTCATTTCCAAGCTCATTTTAAACCCAATATCATTAACAAATACATCAAAATCTATCTTTGATCATTAAACCTAAAAGAAAACACTTGCCTACAACATTCACTAACAACTTCCCACATATGTTAAGCTACATTTGAGTTTCATTTAACCAAATCCATGAGATTTAATGCATAACTTACTTGTTGAAGCTTCACAATCTTCAAACTCTTCAAGATTTTCACAAACCCTAGCTTTTCTCTTTTTCTCTTCTTCTTCCTCTCTTCCACAACACTATGTTCTCAAACAAGACAACAATTTCTTCTTCTTCTAACTTATTCTCTTAATAATCATCAAATATCCATTTTGCCCTCCAATATAAGCCTTATATCTTTTAACCTTAAGTGACTTGCCCATTTTGCCCATTATACATTCTTACAACATTAACACTTAAATTCCATAAATCCATGCAATAAATCCTCCTAACATTGACATACTAATTAAACTCCAAAGAAAATGATTTATCTAGCAAGACCACAAAGTTTAATCAAATCATGCTTAATAAAATAAATAAAAAAGTTTGGGGCCTAACATACCAGTCCCACTACGTAACAGATATCCAGTCTAGTGAAATGCATAGCATACATTAAACTTCCAACTGCTGAAGCATATGGAATGTTATGCATACGTTCGACCTCCTCTTGGATCTTAGGTGCTTGCTCATTTAAAAGTTTGATTCCATGTCTAGTAAGTGTGAAACCCCTCTTAGAATCTTGCATGGAAAACTTATTAAGAATATTCTCAATGTAGGTTATTTGAGACAAGGCTATCAGTTTGTTCTTATGATCCCTTATAAGTTTGATCCCTAGAATATAGCTAGCCTCTCCTAAATCCTTCATTAAGAAATGTTCGTTTAGCCATTCCTTAACCGTAGATAACATTCCTACAGCATTCTCAATGAGCAGAATGTCATCAACATATAGGATGAGGAAAGTAACCTTGCCTTCTTGTATCCTTTTATAGACACAAGGCTCATCTTGGTTTTGTATGAATCCATAGGTTTTGATAGACTTATCAAACCTAATGTTCCAAGACCTAGATGCTTGCTTAAGTCCATAAATGAACCTCTACAATTTGCATACCTTATGCTCATTACCTGGCTCAATGAATCCTTCTAGTTGGGCCATATAAATGATCTCCTTAAGATCTCCATTAAGAAAGGCGGTCTTGACATCTATTTTCCATATTTCATAATCGAATCGGCTGCTATGGCCAAAAGAATTATGATGGACTTAAGCATGGCAACTGAAGAAAAAGTCTCCTAATAATCTATACCCTCTTTTTAAGTATAGCCCTTAGCTACCAATCTAGCTTTAAAAATCTCTACCTTCCCATCAGATCCTCTTTTCCTTTTGGGGATCCATTTACACCCTATGGCTTTTACATCTGGTGGTAGATCTACAAGGATCTAGACTTCATTGGTGTATATGGAATCTATTTCCGATTCCATCGCCTTGAGCCATTTTTCTGCATCAACATCATTATTAGCCTGTATATAAGTAATGGGATCTGTTTCTTCTTGGTCTGAGATGGCTATAATGCCTTCTCCTAGACTTAGATACCTGCCTGGTTGTCTCACAACCCTCCCACAACATCTTGGCATTACTTGATGTTCAGGTTGCTCTTCCGATTTAACTCTTGAATCCATTTCGACATCTTGTTCAGGTTGCTATATCCAAATCAACTCTTGGTTTAGATGAAATAGCTAACTCTTTGAGTACTGTTTCACTTTTTTCTTTGTGATTTCTGACAAACTCTTCCTCCAAGAAGGTCGCTTTTGTCAACAAAAATATGTTCCTATCCTAAGGACTATAAAAATAGTACCCTCGTGTACCCGTAGGATATCCTACAAACAAACATACTTCTGACCTTGGTTCCATCATTGTGGATTCAAGCCATAGAACATGGACTTGGCAACCCCAAGTCCTTAAGTGTCGCAATGATTTAGGTACCTATTTGGATGGAGCAAAGTTAAGAAGATAAGTTTTCGTTTCTATGGCATATCCCCAAAACGATTTTAGAAGGCTAGCATAAGGCATCATTGATTTTACCATCTCCAATAGAGTCCTATCCCTCCTTTCTACTACACCATTATGTTGAGGTGTTCGAGGAGCTGACAAGTTGGAAACAATTCCATTATCAATTAGAAATTGTTGGAACTCTCTAGATAAGTACTCATCACCTAGATCTGATCGAAGTTTTTTTTATGGCTTGCCTAACTGCTTCTCAGCTTCAGCTTTGAATTCTTTGAACTTTTCAGAGGACTCACTCTTTTTAGGCATCAAATACAAATAGTTATGTCTAGAATAATCATCTATAAAGGTTATGAAATATTCATAACCTCCTCTAGCTTGCACGTTTATGGGCCCACACACATTAGTATGTACCAGGTCCAACGTGGATTCAGATCTGTTTCCTTTGGAAGGCAATGAGGCTTTGGTCATTTTTCCTTTAATATAAGATTCATATATGGGTAATGGATCATTATCCAAGCCTACAAGGATCCAATCCTTGACTAACCTGTCAAGTCTTTTTTGATTGATATGACCCATTCTTAAATGCCACAGATATTTTGAATTAATGCTAGAGTCATTAGATTGTCTTAGTTTTATTAATTCTATGGTATTTAGTGAGCCTGTCATTGGTTTTATAAAGAACAATCCCTGTTTAATTATCGCATTACAAATAAAATCTTTATTCTTATATATTGAAACAACATTTTCAAACTATAAGGAATAACTAGATTTTATTAGACAAAAAGCAAAAAAAATTCCTTACAATCATTGGGATGTAATATACATCCTCCAAATATAACCTATGGCCACTAGGAAAGTCCAAAATAATTATTCCCACTGATTCTGCTAAAACATAGGATCCATCTGCTATCTTGACTTGAAATTGGCCTTTATATAGTCTTTTCCTTTATTGGAACCCCTACAAAGAATTTAAACATGGTTAGTGGCTCCCAAATTTAATATCCAAGAATCAGAATCTACCACATTTCTAGTTCCTAACAAACTTAGAAAACCCATACCTTGTTTGCTTTTGAGAGACTCAAGGTAGACCGCATAGTTTCTTTTCCAGTGGCCCTGCTCACCACATTGGAAACACTTTCCCTTGGTGTCTGCTTTGGCCTTCTTTTTCATGGGTTGGACCTTGACCCCTATTTGGGCCTTCTTTTTCATTGGACCCTTCTTCTTTTGCTTCCATTACCCTTGGGCTTAGAAGAAGATGACATTAGCTCCTGGCCTATGAGCCTTGATATTTAATATCTCCTCCATACTCTGGAGGGTATTCATCTACTCACTCAATGTGTAATCTTTACTGCTAAGCTCATAGTCTAACTTAAACTTAGACTTAAACTATTGAAAAGATAAGTTTAAGCTATTTATGATCATAATCATCTGCTTGTCCGAATCCATATCCGCCCCAAGCATCTCAGCCTCAGTAACCGCAGAGATCACCTTTAGCATGTAATCCCGCACCAGTTTACCAGGTTTTTGTCTAAGATTATGAAAGGTTTTGATAGCTTTCACTCTTGCAGACTTGGTTCTCACACCAAACATCTCATGTAGGTGATGGACCATTGCACTAGCAGTTTCCATGCATGCAATTTGCTTTTGCAACATTCCGCTAACAGAAGCTAGAATATAACACTTAGTAGTTTTATCAGCATTCTGCCATCACTCATATTGTTTGACTTGCTCAAAAGTTGAGTTGCCACCTGGAGGTGTAGGCTCATTCTCCATTAATACCGATAAAATTTGTTCATATTAAAGAACAATGTCAAGGTTATGTCTCCATTCATTAAAATTCACTCCTTTTTCCAATTTGTTATTAGTCAAGAGCAAAGTGAGTGGATTCATATTATGGTTAATTATGTCTGAAAATATAAATTATTAAAACATGAGCATAATAGTCAACAATATTGGAACTTTGTATAAAATCATGAAGCATGTATGCATGATGATAGATTTAAATAAACTTAAAAATTTTAAAACTTTATACGATGGTTATTTTTCTTATCTATAACAGACTAAGTGACGGTGGGTCATCTTATCCATTAGAAGAAAAACTGAAAGCTTCCCACCAAAAAAACTACCAAGCATCTTCATGCCCAAATTTTTGAGAAGCGCCATGACTTGGTCCATACTTTTACCAACAGAGCTACGGTGGGCAGGTTATTGATAAAATAAGTTGAGTGTGTAACCATTTGATTCATCCACTAAAGGTACTTGCAAACAATGCCTCGGTGGGTGGTCACATTTCCTACCAATGAGTGGGCTTATCCTTAAGGAGACCCAAACCATGCATGATCTAGGACTTATGCCCTCTGTTGGGGAGTAACACTTCACCACATGCAAATAGGCCATTGCATGGAGACCGTGGACTCTTATATGAGCATCCTCCCCACTCAATCTTTTTGGGCTTTAAGTTTTAATAAATACCATCTTGTCTAGATGCAATTTAATATCCATCCTATATTGTTCATTATATATCTCATACATAATGAATGCATGGAAAAGCTTAGGGTTGGGAATTTTCTAAATGGCATACAATCACATAATATCATATACTATTTGCATCCATTTATCCATTCATCTCATGAACTGATATACCACATTTGATTGTCTATCCTAGAACATAAATAAAATTACAAGGATTTTAGGCCCAAAAATTTCTTCTTGAGCTTGGATCTTCGGCTTGGAACTCTTCATCCATATGACCCAGCCCATTCAGTAAAAAATGTGTAATGGCATTTTCATAAAATTGAATTTTGTTACTTTGAAAACAAAAATTCCAGCACTTGTTTTCATCAAAACCGAAACTTTGGCAATATGAAAACAAAAATTCTAGCACTTCTTTTGGTAAATCCGATACTCAAAAAACATTCCAACACTTGTATTTCATCAAACTGAAACTTTGTTAAAACAAAAATTCCAGCACCTTAGTTGTCACAAAACTGAAAATTTGTTAAAACAAAATTCCAGCACCTTGGTTTTCATAAAACCGAAAATTTTGCCAATACACCAAAGGATACACCGAAACCATTACTTGTTCTTCTCTTCAATCCATGGTTGCACCATCTTCAATATTACAAAATTTTGTACATTACAAACTCAAAGAATATAGAAAAATGACACCAAGGAGGAAATATGACGATAATAAGCCACCCTCCTTGTTACAAACCAAAAGAAGAAAACTTACAAGGTAAAACTATATTCTATGCAACATACAAAATTTAATTAACAACCCATGCATCACATATAGGAACCTGAATCATGCATAATAAAATGGCTCTGATACTAATTGTTGGATCGAAAACAAAAGCATGCAAGATTTGGCTAAAATGTAGTTTTCAAAACTTTTTTGAAATCAAAACACAGCAGAAATAACTTAACCAGATCAACATGTTTCAGCCATACATGATACGTGTTGGATCAAAAAAAAGCATGCTATATTTGGAGAACCAGTAGATTTCAAAACTTTTTAGAAATGATATTTGCAGCAGAAGCAATATATCCAAATCATCATGCCAATCCATACATGATATTGTATAAGGATAATAATAAACATAAAGAAGATGAAGAGTATTACCGACTTCTTTGCTACAACTTTAATTTCTCCCTGCGTTATCCTCTCCTTCTTCTTGTATCCAAAGCTTTTGCTTTTGAATCCTTTCCTTTATCAATCTATCCTCTCCTTGTTATTGTATTCTCAACTAACTTGATCTACCACTTGTTCTTCTTGGAAAACTTGGTTAACAAGATCCTTTGGTGGGAAAGGAGAAGAAACACTTTGGAGGAGTATTGTATTAGAAGAAAGAAGGAAACAATGAGACACTTCCCATGTAATTTTTGATTTTTTCATGCAAGATAGGAGGGAGAGTGATAAAATTGTAAGAACACCTTCTTACACTCTCCCACTTTAGGTTAACAACCAAGGAAAGAAGAAACTTCCATCCAATGCATCATTTCTTAAATTAATCAATCATAAAGAAGCCATTAAATGAGACTCTTCTAATTTGTCTTTAAGATGACTACATGAAAAGTCTATTAACCTAATATTATCATGTTCATTTCAATTTTTGGATATGTAAGAAGGAAGATGGTCCATCCAATGTACATCTTTCTTCTTTAATCCAATCAATGCTAATAGGTTACATGCTAACATTAAAAGATAACCATTAAACCATTTAATGGTAAGTTCATAACTCCATTT
>JAOSBP010000004.1:7295864-7306501 GCA_027563825.1 Erythroxylum mucronatum
CCACAACTTGCAAGGCACTTCTATATAATTGATTATATAGAATAGGAATGACTAAATGAGGGTATATTCACTGAACCACCGGTTAACCGGTTCGACCAATACTGGTTTAACCGGTCAATTGACCGGTTTTTACCGGTTCGAACTGATTTAATTGAGAACTGGTTTTTAGGGGCCAACCGAACCGGATAGCCAACTGGTCACCGGTTGAACCGGTCGAACCGGCCGGTCCGGACCGGTTTTTAAAACCATGATCTTAATTATAATAAAAGGTAAAAAGAAAAATAAAGAAGTTATCAAGAACATATTTTTACAATGAAATGACATGGAAAAGTGAGAAATATATAGAAAAAAGAGGAAAATGTTTGAAATCTAAACACCACAAGCGAGCTCTTATTGCTTTCTTAATGTAGAATTATACATCTCTAAACTCTATCCAAGTAGTTAAAAGGTATTCTATATAATTAGCTCAACAATGATTACAAATGAATATCCCTCCACTATGCACTTTATAATTGGGAAAAATAGAATCGACATAAGTATAAATTATTATATTTAAGAGCCAATGTTTAATAACATGACTAAAGGTGACGAGGTATGTCTGTGAATTTCTTCATCAAGCAAGATTCCAACTTTAAATTTATAAGAATGAATCATAAAATTAAAAGGTAAGTAGTTACCACTAGTGCCAACTATTATTTCATCCTATTATTTGACAAGAATATTTACAAGGTAGTATAATGGCTGACCTACGAATTACTTCCCAATCCCAAATGTGAAGAAAATATAATAATAAAACCAGAATATATCAGAACCAAGATTGATTTTCTATATTCTTAATACATTTCTATCCTTCTAGTTAAAAAATCTAAAAAGTATATCATGCTTTTATATATAATAAGGACAAAAATTAGAGAAATACCCATATGTATATGAGATAAATGCATAAAACAACTCCATAATTATACTCTCTAAACTTAGGTAGATAACGAATATTTTAGAAAAAATATGAAAAGAGATTAATAATTCAATATACAATTAATTTCTCACTGTTACACTAAGGAAAAAATTGCTTCCAAAATAACATATTTGAATATTACTTGGATTTATCAAAGGAGGAGTTAGTATTGTCTGATGTCAATTTTTTGGCAGGTATATCCTCTAAGCTAAATTTGGAAGACAAGGATCATAAACCAACTTTTATTTTTTTAGGTGTCTTAAAATTGGAAAACTCTACTTTTAAGGTTTAAATTTTTGCAGGTCCACGTCAGTTGCCTATGTGGGAATACCATGATTATGTGCAAAATATACCATGTATTGATGCATATTATATCAGGGCTCAATATACCCAATACCGCAAGTTTATATAGAAAAAGTTATCTCACACAGTAAATATAAGTTACTCACTCACTTATCTAAAGGCACATAGTGTTGAACATGATTTAGTGCACATTTATACACTAAATTGAAAATTAAGCCTAGTTCTAGTTTGATCAGTATGACCTAAAGTCAATGGGTTCAATCTAAATTGATTGAATTTTGAGTCCTGTTATGAATGTTTTTTAAAAAATTTTAGGTTTTAGTTGGGCTGGGACTTGTGCTCACTCCTCTCTTCTTCTTTATCACTATCGATACCCTTAACTTCTCTTTGGTTGTCTTTTACTATATATCTTCTTTTCTCTCTTTTGTTTTTCAACTATATATATTTCATGGTTCTCACTTCTTTCATTTCTTTTTGTTTGACAATTTTATCAAAAAGTTCTCCACTTTTTCACGTACTCTTTTAGCACTAGTAGTGAATCATAGTGCATATCTCTTTATATTTTTAAGATTGCATCTTTCTCGTTATCTTGAAGTTTTATAGTGAGAAGATAAAGTATAAAGAAGTGAGTTTCTTTTAGCAGCAACAAAAGAGACAGGATCTTGATTTGGATTTTGGGGTGGGTATCTCTTTGTGCTTTTAATAAGTTTGCATCTTTATCACAGCTTTAAAGTTTTTTAGAGAGAAGACAACGTATAAAGAAGTAGGTATGTTTTGGAAATAGCCAAAAAGATAGAATCTAAGTGGATTTGGTAATAGAGAGTAGTCTTGTTGGGTCGGGGACGGGTTGGGGTAATTTAGGCTTTGGTCTATCCAACACTCGATTAGCCTTAAGTAGTATAAGCCATGTCTGATCAAGCTTTAGACTAGTATTAGGCTACAATCTAAGAGTGTAGGGTTAGGCTAGACCACTGATAATCTTGATATGACTTAGTCCATTTTTAACCATATAGATAGTGTCCACTAAACGTTTTTCTTGGATACGATTGACTACACACTTGTCTACTTAACTGCAATCCTCTTAGGTTATTTGAAGGGACATTATAAAGGACACAATTTAGTAAAAAGAATACATTAACTTATTATATACTATTCCCAAACTTAATATATCTAATACCATAACTGTGTATAAAAAATACTATTACTCATTAAAAATAAGTAACTCCTAAACTTATATGGAAATACCAAAACTGGGTATAAAGAATAATATGAATCAACAAAAGTTGTACAAGTGCTTCTTAGATTCATAACATGCATATTTATAAATAATTTCATCACTCATTAAAAATAACACCTAAACTTTAATTTGAAAATATAATGATTGAGGACAAAGAATATCATAGATCAATATAAAATAGATCATTCTTTATTATATCTAGTACCATAAGTATGTACAAAAAAATGTCATCACTTATTACTTATAAAGTAACACCTTTACTTTAATATAAGAATACCATGACCAAGTACAAGGAATACCACAGAATCAATACAAATTATATAAGGACTCTATAAATTCAATAGCATGCTTATTTACAAAAAATACAATAACTCGTTAGAAAATAAGTAACACCTAAACATTAATATAAGGACATTATAGCCTAGTGTAAAGAATACCATCCTCGATGCAAATTATACCAATAATCAGTACATCTAATATCATAAGTATGCAAAAAAAAAAAATCACAACTTATAAAAAAATAACACCTAAACTTTATTATAAAAAACTATGACAAGGTATGAAGAATATTATGCCTCAATATAAATTATACTAATACTCAATACATTTAATACTATAGTTATACAACACAATTACCATCACTCATTAAAAAATAAGTTGCACATAAACTTTAATATGAAAATTCCATTAATAAATACATAAAATATCATTCATTAACAAAAAGGATAATAGTACTCATTGCATCCAATACCACAAGTATGTATAAAAAATACCATAATATTTTAAAAAATATGTAACACATAAACTTTAATATCAAAATATCATAATTTTGTATAAATAATACCATGGCTTAATATAAATTGTACTAGAACTCGGTAAATCAAATATATTAAGTATACAAAAAATACCACCATAATTTTAAAATAAATAATACCTAAACTTTAATATGAAAATACTATGATTGAGCACAAATAATGCCATGCCTCAACGCAAATTATATTAGGACTCAATATATCTAATCATCACTTATTTAAATGAAGTGACCAGCTTCCCAAAATGGTTGCATTTTATAACGTACCAGTTTGTATGACCATGTCTTGCCATAAATTTAAACCCTAACATTTAGCATTCAGGATTATGTTTCACCAAATTAGGGATTTTCATATTTAAGACATATTAGCGTCCATTCATTTAGATTATAGTTGTAAAAATTCTATAAATATAAGTAAGAGACCATCCTCTAAAAATAATTGAGGCATTGGGAATAAATGAAAAGGTTCAAATAGTGAAGGCCGACTACTGAAGGAATCTAAACATCATATTCTATATTCCAAAAATAAAGGTCTTTTGAAAAGGTATCAAATCCTTTAAAGTAGAGATCTTGAACCTAATAGACATTTCTGACTGTATTCTGTCCTACAAATTGGGTTGGATTTGTTATTGATTAAACTTTTCACGACCTCAACCGTGGATCATGACTGATGCTAAAGGAGCAGTAAACTCAAGGTTTACTAGACCTTAGTAAGCCTAAAATACCGTTAAATCCCTATATTCATAATAAAGGTGTGATTTCTATATGATCAAACTCATATTGATAATAATCAAATAGTTCTAACAAAATATAATGCTAATGTGCTACAATGTTAAGGTAGTTAATACAAGGGAAATCTAATACATATACCAGGATACTGCAACTATAGAGTCATAGGTCACTAACAAACATACATCAAATCGTCAGAGAGGAAGAAGATCGATGAAGTACCCTACTAAAAGAGATCTGAAAAGAAGATCCTGAAAAATAGTTGAGGGGAGTCAGACCTCGCTGAGTGAATTAATATTATGGTTATGTTATGTAGTCCTAAGGATTTGAAATGATACATATATATATGTATATATTTATAATGTATTACATCCATAAATTCAATCTCATAACATAATGATTTGGTTTATAAACATACATGCATCTCCCATATCAATATCGTGACACATAATCATCACAATCACAAATCACAAATAATAGTGGAGGACTGACGAATGACCTTATAACATTCCCCTTATCTATAGACTATAGTAATAGGGGCTCTCTTGTTCCACACGGATCACTTGGTCCAATGCAGTGGACTATTGTTTGAGAGCCACACTCAACCGAACTGCTACAACCTTATTATGACATGATTTTTGTTCGAGAGTAAGCTCGACCGAACCTCCCCAACTGTGTCATATCTCAATCAATGGATCCAATACTAAACCCAAATCCATACCCAACTAATTGACTCACTATGTGCACAGCCTAGTAACACCCACCAGGTAACTTATACCACAACAATCCTCCACATCATCACATATTAAGGCAAGCACAACAAAAGCATGTATACATGTGTCAATCCATATGTATGAATGTCATAAGTGCATATGATAATGATGGTGATTTCCATGATGAATATGAAATTCTAATGCATGTTCATAACTATGAATATTAACTCATAGATAGATTGCGCTCATTCGTGCCAAACCTAATGTCTCGAAGTTGAGGGTTTTGCTCTAGAAATGACCATTAGGATTTAAAACCTAAACTAATTTTAGATACCCCGAGAATAAGACCATTAATCAATATTAAGGAGTTTTATTTTCTATTTAAAAATGATGATGTCATGTTTTACGAAGTGCCAACAGAAAATTCGGTAGAGTTTCTCCTATAAAATTGATATCCGCTTTTGAAAGAAGGGTCATTCCTATAATGAAAAGACACTTTTATAACCATCAATAATCAAAGCTCAATTTGGGCCTCTAAATTACATGTCCATGCCCAATCGAGTCCATATTTACATTGCAAAATTTCATAAGAAATCTAATTAAAATTCAATTATACCAATTTCTAACCCATACACCCTCATTTATACTCAATACATTAAGATATTCTCAATTCTAATAAAAAAACAACTCAATTTAATCAATTTCTTGAATTTCTATAACAACATAACCTTTTTTAAAATTTTATTTCACAAATTATGAAGAATTTCAACATGTTTCTTTTATAAAAATTGATCTATATAACACTTGGGAATGTTTGAAATTATTTCTAGGCATTTCTAGGCTGGTCGAAAAATCATCACTGTCATTGGAGCGTGGGGTACATGCGCTAGCACTGGAGAAGCAATGATCTTCATCACCTACCCAGAAATGACGAGTTTACCCCTAGGAATCCAATGGTGCTAGTCTTGCATCAAAACTCCTCTCGGTTTGTGAGAATTGAAGGTTTAAAGCTCAAAGGTGAACCATTTCCGTTCACTAGAAAAATGGACAGATTGATGTCGGGTTTCCCTCCTCTCCTACATTTTTAGTGCCGTTAGACATGATGGTGGTGTTATTTCCACCAAAAATGACTAAAAATAGGAGATCAACAACTTACCTAAATGAACTAAAACTTCTAGTCGTGATTCCTCCAAATCCGGGTTATTTTTAAAGAAACAGGTTTAGGGGTTTTGTAAAACATCCCGAGAGCTTTCCATAGAGCCCTAGTTTGCTAGAAATGGTTATCAGATGGTGAAGGTATGAGTGTCGAAAGTTGAGAGTGAATAGTAGCCTATAAGGAAAAGAGTTTAAGAGAGAAATGAACTTAAGCTTTCTTAAGCTCAACTTATACTTTTATAGGCTTCTCTCTTTATTGGTCCATTATAAGTAATTTGAAATTTTTTGGATCATTACAAAACTAGTTGAGAATATAAGGTGGACTAAAATTTTTAAAATATATGGAGATGAATATACGAAAATAACCCTTAAAACTTTGTTAATATTCCAATTAAGACCTAGGATGACCTTAATGGAACTAGGTTTGAAATGGGTTGTATAAAATTTTCAATTTCAATATCAATTTCACAGTTTGGTATTAATTATAGGTTTTAATCTCTTAATTTTTTATAAACATTTGCATACTAATTTTCTATAATCAACTTCCTTGAAGATATATATATATGTTTACGTGTGTGCGCTCGCATACGCGCATGTGTGCGTGTGAAATTTTTACATAAAATATTGCATGAAAGTTGGAATATAATCCCACAAGAAAAAATAGTTTACATATAAAATCACTAGCCATGTATTCTTTTCATCACGCAATTGGCCACGACATTTTTTGGAGGAGGGGGAGTATGAGGGTGGTCACTCAATGTAATTTATTCTACTTGTAATGCTTAGTTAAACATTGTCATTAAAACTTATGACTCTATTTTGCAAGTTATTTAGATATGATGGCATTGAGAAAAATATGGAGGGTCGTACATCACGTACCTATAAAGGAACCTATAATTACTTCATAAGCTTCCTCCAATAACTACTACATGTATAATGCCTAACCTTAACGTTGATATTGTATGACGCATAAGGTTAGTGAAGGTCAATAAGGCAGAATAAGTTTTAATTATTGTCGAAAACAATGAGGTTAGAAGTGATGAGGAAAGAATGGGAAAATAAGGTGGATTTGACTATTGACTAACCGATAATATCTGCTTAGAACCTAAAGGAAAGGCATCGACCAACAAGAATGATGGTGTGCCACCTCTAAGGTAAATTTTAGAAGGAATACAAGGGATCAAAGGAGGATTCCCCTATAGTAACAAATGCACAGGAAAACATTAAAGGGGATTTAAAACTCCAAGAGGATCAAGATGACCAGTTAGACTAGATGAAATAGGTTACAAGTGGTTATTTCGCCCATGTTGGATATCAGTTGGTGCCACAACTTTTTAGCTCTCCATAGTTAAAGGAGTTACAACAATAGAGTGATCCTGAACATTCAAAAATGATCATAGAGAAATTTATTTTATACTTTATTATAATTTCTTTTATTGTTATAATTGCACATAGGAAGATCATTTAGTTAAGTAAAATAAGTTTTCTTGATGTTGGATTTCATATTATTTGCATTATGGATTAAAATTAAAAATATAATATTTGGAATTGTATTATATACTTAAATTTAAAGATTATACGAGATAGATTGCTTTTAAGGTGATTGGGTGAGAATCATTGATAGAAGGTAAATAAATTACCCTAACATATAGACTTTAATATTGTATTAAACCAATTTATATTTAAAGGAGACTGTGAAACTTACTTTAGAAAAAGTTAAATGACATGAAAACACTTGTACATATGAAAAAAATAAGATTGTTAGATAATTCATAAAGTTGCATAAGGAAAACATTAGTAGAGCCTATAATTTTAGTTCTTAACTTATAAAAATGAGGACATCTTATGAGTGGCTACATCAATCACTTATAATCTTCTAATAAAGTTAAAAAAATTGTCTGTTTTTATAATGTTTGGTTGTTCATGGGGATTCTGAGTAATATAATTAAGTAGACTAGATGCCTTAACTTTTTCTTATTCGAGATATTATATGAATCTAATCATTATACATTCAAAGATTACTAGTCAGCCATGTTTAAAACCATAAGTAAAAGAATAGAGAAACAAGATAAGGGTAAAAGCATTAATAATTAATTAAACAGTACCAAATTAAGAAAAAATCAATAACCATAATAAAAAAGATCTCATCTAAAGTAAAATAGCTAAATTATGAGGAAATTGCTTCATTATGTGTCTGAAAAGAGATGTTGAGACATAGATATAAGATGGTATCATATGGTTAGAATAAAGAGAGGTTAAATGTGTAAGTGTAGTATTTTAAGCTATCTACTCCACTTTTGAATACAAAAGCAAACACCCTCGTATTAGATGCATATTACATTTTCTTAATTGGATAATTATTAATAAAATAATTAACCATAGTCATAAATTAACCTAAATTGGACAAAATGCATTAGCATAATTATTTCACACTCGTGAAACTATTATACTAGAATGAGGAACTTCCAAGTTAACAGTATCATGCCTCAACACAAAAGATACCATACTTATCATTAGTAACACCTTTACTTCAATAAGAGAATATCATGATTGACTACAAAAAATAACATGTCGCAATACATATGATAATACAACTCCAAAAATTCAATACGCCTCTTATGTAAAAAATTTTTATCACTTGGAACAAACAAGTAATACCTTCACTTTAATATGAGAATACCATGATTGAGTACAAAAAATAATATGCCTCAATACATACAATACCACAAATCCATACATTCAATAACATGCTTCCATAAATTTTGTATAAGGTGTGAATATCCTACATCATACATTTATAGAGATTAAATTTTATCTATCCATTTTCCATAAAAATATAACGTATGATGTATAGCCAAAGATTCTTAATATGTTGTGAATCATAATATTTTAAAAAATTTAAAAAGTTATGACCAATATTTTAATAATTCAAATGATGACTAAGATATAATTGACAATCAAATGTTGCACCTCTATTTAAGTATGAGACATTTGATTGTCACAAAATATTGATTCATTGTAACAAGGAAGTGGGACTCAAAAAGTAATTATAGAAAAATGTCTTCTTTCCTATATACTTGTATAACCTTAAATGGTCGATCACAAAACTCTTAAGTCTACAACTTCCTTCTTTATAGCCTTTATCATCTTTATCTAGTGATGCACTGTCCTTGTCAATATAGATGATAATAACTTTAGCCTTTTGTTTCTTTATAGACACACTATCCTCATTCAGGACATATCTTTTACTATATATAGATGACCCTATGATAGATATACTATTCATTCTCTGGTTAACACTAACAAACTGAAATTATATAATGATGTCAAAACATTTCAAAACAAAAAGAAAATGGCAATTCAAAATAAAAAATTGTGTTACTAATTAAGTCAACATAAATTTACATGTGACTTCATTAGTTTGTGTTCCTTACGAAGTATCTTATTAATATGTTTTTAGAGCACCAAATAAAATTTAAATTCCCTACCATATTTTTCAATGATAATATAAATTTGAACATCTAAGCAAAATCAAATTTTTGTGTTGGTTAGGTAGTAAAAAAGTTGAAACAAGAGTACCATCTTCTAGTATTGTACCAAAAATAATTTGATATAACATTCATGTAATATAGTTGATTATCTTACAGATGAAAAGAAAAATTGATACATTTCATATCCATCAAAGAACTTATGATTTCTTACTTTTTTAATAAACCATATAGATAATATTTGGTCGTTTTTGGTTTTAAATAGATCTTTCTCCATAAATAGTTGGTTAACACACAAATTATAGGGAAAAATGACATATAGGACTAGAAATTAAAGCAATTAGACCATCATCATTAGGAGAGGAAGTTAGATTGTGAGATATAGAATTATATAAGTAACATGTGAAACCCACGATTATCACATATGTCCAAATATTAGACATGTAATGTCATTTGTGGGCATTAATAAAATTGATGGGCAATATATAAAGATGATGAGTTATGATTAACCCATTTGTAAAAATGGTTCGCTAAGTTAGACCTTCTCATGTTCCTTGTGTTCATGCACCTGCAAATACGCAAGGAAGAGTATCAAACACGCTTAAATCAAAGTCACCAAAACTAAACAAGATGCTAAACAAAACAATCCCCAGTAACGGTGCCAAAAACTTGTTAAATGCATAAACAAACTACTTGTTTTACACTAAAAACTGCAACTATACGGGTTGATATTTGTAGTAAAAACCAGATATCGTCCCACAGAGATTGTGCTTAAAAACCACTTAATTCAGGTTGTGCTTTGTTTAAGACTCAAATTCAAATAATAAATATTTAAAAATAAACTAAATCAAACAAATTAGCAATGAACAAATAATGTAACAAAAGTGCAAAAACTTTGATTTCACGATTAAAGATTAAAGATCACTTTTTCCCTATCTTGTTTCCCTCCTACCTTGCTGATTGAATTATATCTCACCTAAGATGTCCTAATGTTTCATTCACCCTCTCCTAAGGTGTAATCAAATGTCCCTAGCCAAATTAAATGGAATTGACTATGCAATCTCTCAATCTACAAAATCAGTCCACTAATTTAACCAGTTATGAAGCTATTGTTGGACCCCGAACTTTTTTCTTGGAAATTATAATTTATTAGATGAAATTGATGAATTGTGATGATTGATCTGAAATATTGTAGTGCCTATTGTGTATGATTTGTGTAGTTATGGATATGAGTATTAAGTGTTTA